>RXPK01001337.1:0-71929 GCA_004143645.1 Protaetia brevitarsis | reverse complement strand
GGAAAATGGTAACGTTCTCGAAAAGGAAGAAGAGTTATCCCATATTCCTACGAATAAACAATAAGTAGGACATGGAAGGATAGATATTATCGTAAAGAGGAGGCATTGAATTTACCAAACACTTCCATTTATTATCGCATCGGCGATGAAAATATGATAAAAATTTTCGTTCGGTCGCCTGCTTTCCAGCAGAAGCGCCACGAAAAATATCCGAGTTTCAAAAGACCGAGATGTCATCGACGTAACAAATACTGGTCATCAACTAGTCCCCAAAAACTTTTCCTTCCCTTCGGATTCTTATCTGTTTTCCATACCCCATATCTCGGGGTTGGTAGTAGATTGGTCCGAGGAGCCGGGCCAGAAGAAATGGAAAGAAGCTAAAAGAAGTTAGGAGACCGGGGAATGATGAAATATAAGCGCCCCGACGTTCGCTTTGTTCCTATCTTTTTTCCCCTCGTCCCTCGTTCTTTGTCGCTCCTCTGACACTTATCAATATATCTCTCGCCAACTACAGAACCTTTTCTTTCTCGTACTGCGTGCACTTTTGTGTTTGTGTTGGAGGGAAGGCGGTGGCGGAAGGACGTAGCGGTATCAACTTTTTTTCTTTTTTTCTTTCTAGACAAGTATCAATTTTGCTTTGCATACAAGGGACAGTCTGTGTTGACCCACCCTGAGGTTATGTTGGAATATGGAGAAGGAGGGGATCCGATTGCTCGTCACCTTATTCTCGATATACGCTTCAGTAGATTGGTCATGTAAAGTGAATGCGTTATCGACCCGAATGTTTATATGTTTCCCTATCGAGTGTCCTATATTTTAGAAAAGTTCGGAAGAAATCGAATTCTAATATAAAATATAGGAAGGTTTATTTATTTTGAACATACGAAAGGTATTTTGTATGTATGTATAAAAAATAACTAGTTTATGATCTACTTAAGTATTCGTTTCAATGAGATTTGTGAATTAATCTATTAAACAAGAAGTGGACTCATCTACCAGAGAAATAGCTCCTAGAAAAACTGTACCTATTGCTACGGACAGACACACCGTTTTTCGCGAGTGTATTTTTAGTTGCTTAGATTTTGCCTTATTTATTTCGATCAGACTTTTGTCAATGTTTCGAGAGAATTTTCACAATAAAATTTAGTTTGTATTATTTTAGTTGAAGAGTTAATTGTATATTTATTTAATTAAGTGTTAAGTGTTTTTAAATTAATTCCTTTCTTTAAGATGTCTAGCTTGGCTCTACTAGATTTTGTCGGAGTTGTTTGTGCAACTCCGTTGTACGCAGCTGTAGCATTTTGTCTGGCAGTTCCTTGGTAGACGTTAGCGTGAGTACATGTATGTTTAAATCATTGTTTGCCATTTTGTAATTTTTGAGATTTTAATTCGCATAAATTGAATTTTATATTGTCCATCAAAGAATTCGCTTAATAATAATTGTTATTATATTGTTGTGTGCACATTATAGGTGTGAGATCATTTATTATTTTTGTGCAGGAAGACATATATTTTAGTTGTATTTTTTAATTTCTCCGTTTTTCTATTTTACTGTTTCGTTTTTAATTATCTATCACCTCAGGTTAGGTGAATAGAAGCATTGTGCTTGCATTTAGTTTTTCATTCTTGTTAATTACTAGAAATTGTCCACGTTTAATTTAGTTTGTGTTAATTTGAAACCACGTGGATTGTATTGGTATAAAAAATAATTATCTTCTTGAACAAACAAATCTTTTGCTGTGATATAGGAAATAGCATTGTCCTATTGTAATTTAGGATCACGTGCAGTTTTTAAATTTAAGCCAGAACCCTCAGTTTACGGTTTTTTTTTTCTGCTCAAATTGTATTTAACTTTTTTTCTTTTTTTATATAATAAAGTTGATTGTTAATTAGCATCTTTGGGTTAAAAATTCTGTTCTTTTATTTTTAATTAAACCTTTTCAATTTTTGGGGTAAATAAGAATGTCAGATTTCATTCACTCACAAATTTACTTTTCGTGGTTAGATTCAAGTTTTAATTCGCGAGGGTAACTCTGAGATTAAGTGTTCTTTTGCGCCTTTTTAAAATTTTATCCGTTGAGCTAGCTAATTTAATTTTTCCTTTTCATTTTTTTAAAAGTCATTTTGCATTAATTATTACAATCAGTACACAGCATTACGTTATGTTCGAAGTTACGAAGCTATTCTGTTCTGCTTTTTTCAGACGGAAGGTCGAACTCGTCATGGTTATCTACAAATAAATCATCTATAACAAAATATTTAAAGGTATTGAATATATTCCGGATTTACATTTACAAGTATCTTATTTTGGACTGTGATTGCTATTTACCTGTTGTCGAAGATTACAAAAAGCTTTCCTTTGGAGCCAGCAACTGCTTCTGAACAGAGCCTATTTCTTTTGAGTTTGGGATTTCATCCATACCACCAGTTGAAGGTATTTCGTCAAGTAAGAGATTTTTTGATGGATTAGTGATTACTGTGAGAGAGATAGCATGCTGAAATTGCGCTTCAGCATCCTGTGCAAGAATATTGGTTGCCTCATTTCCGAGAATGAGAAAGTTGCCAGGTGCCCAGATTAGGGTTAGATTAGTAGTAGTTATCCCTAAAGTATTTAGAGTATGTTTACAGCTCCAGTTCAGCTTTGTAGGTGCATCTACGCGTCTCTAATGCATTCAACATTGCCTGATTATCCAAAATTGCCTGACTTACTAAAAATTTTCCATTCGACTTATGTGTGTAGTTCTTACCAAACTTTCTACTACTCATTTCAATGGTATGGATTTCAACCTGAAATATCGTTTTATGTTGTCCAAGGTTTAGTAAAAGAGAGGTCTGAGTGGTATTAGCTGGCAATACATTAAATGATTAAAACCAAACAATAAACGCAAAACTAAACGAAGCAAAAAACCTTATATTATACAAGTTAAGATATGTCTCTATAGACGTACATCAAATCCTGTCCACCCCTGTCCGACAACTTCGAAATATTCTAGGTTAGTAATGAATAAGTTGCTCCGGTAAGATCGTGTTATTGACGAATCCATGCTGTACAAAGTTAGTTGGTTCTTAATTTTTGAGGATATATAGTTGGTATAAACACATTTCAAAAGCTTTAGCCGAAACTCTTTTTAACTCTTTTTAGGGAAAAAGTTTGGTAGTTTTCCCAGCGTTCCGGAAAAGTACTTGCAGCGATTGATAAATTGAAAATATAGCCCAATGGAGTTCAAGTATATAAGCACAATAGTACTAGAAGCTAGGTAGATTATCCATCACCCATAGTGTTTTTTATTTAATTTGTTTAGTGCACTAAGAACTAAGGAGTCTTCAATTTTTGGACAGTTATAAAAGGAGAATTCGTACAAGAGGTAGTTGCATTTGGTTGTGTTGTGTGAGTCAAGTACACAGACTGAAAGAAAGTCCAGAATGCATCCACCACCTTTGGATGACCGGAAATGGTTTCGCCTCGATTATCCTTCATTATACAAGATATTCCACAATTCTGCTTCCTAGAGGAAATGTAGTCCCAGAAGTGTCGTAGATTTAATACGCTGCTGAACGGTAAGCAAGTAATTGTGATATAACTGCGCTGTGGCAAGTTTAATTTGTTTCCTTAGAGCATGAAATTGTCGCAGGTCATGTATGCGTTTGTATTTCTTGTATTTTAAACGATATCTGTTCTTAAGTTTAATATTTTTTATAAGATCATGAGTAAATCATGGAGGATAAGTCGCCACAGATCTGGTTTTCAAAGGTACAAATTGGTCCACTATGTTGAATATAGACTTGTACAGACAGTCGCATGCCAAATTAACCTCTGTTATAGTATAAAGTACTGCCCAGTCGATATTGATAAAAGCTCACATATAGAGCTATGTAGTTAGCTTTCTTGAAGTTATAAATTATCTCGTCCCGCAGTGGAGGCAACTTGTTTAAGATAGCTCGTGGATATTTGTAGCTCATTATTTATTATATGTAGTATTTACATGTTGTGATTGTTGGTTCCCTATTGAACTATTAATTGGAGTGTGGCCCTTATACAGCCAAATAGATAGACCCAGCCCAAAGTAATGTATTTAACGGTCCCGGGCTGGTGTCTAGGAGACGGGGGTGTTGTTAACTGGTAGTCTTCTTTTGAACGAGTCCACTTCGTGCGTAAATGCATTTTCACTTCAAAAAAAAAAGAATAGCTCCTTGCGCAATTATATACAATTCTATAAAAAAAACAAATTCTCGCTTTTTCTCGCGCTAGAGAAGTCGATAGTTTATATTATTTTTAGAATACCTTGATCGATTTAAAATAAAAATTAGCTGCGATTTACTACGAACTTGATTTTAATAACGGCTTTGCAACCAGACCTAGTTCGACTATCTCTTCTATAAATACATTCGAAGAAATTAATTTCGTTTTGCAAGATACAACAACATTTCTGTAAGCAATCCGGTCAACTCCACCCAGAGGCTTGTTTATGAGCTTCGATCACTACGTTACGCTTTCCTATACCTCTACACGGTCTACCTCACTAATAAAACGTAAATAAAATTTATCGACAAATCGGGTAACGAGTCGACCCTGTTAATGGAGAGGCAGAAGGCAACAGACTGTGCTTAAACTTGCACGGTTCAATGGATTTAGCTTTTTTTCATACCATCCTCGGTCGTCTTTTTTTATTATCAAACACCGATCGTATATATATATATAGTAGTATGCGTGATCATTTTTATTAGGGCTACACGCGTCTTTTGTGTACACGAATTAGTTCGTACGCTCGTTTTTTCGCCTCTTTCTCTCTCTCTCTCTCCCTCTCTCTCTTTACGCGCTTCCCGTCCCGTTTCGTTTTCCGATGCCGGTTCGCATTATGATTGAACGGTATCAGAATAAAACGTTGAAATTTTATTTATCTTTGACAACGTGATTAATTGCCGTAATTTCTTACAGAAATCGTCGTTTATTGTACGCCTTTTGGTCTTGCTGTTGCGCTTTTTGTGTTTATTTTGCTTGAAACACAACAGGTACGACAAGGTTATAAATGGTACAACGTTCGCTTCTCTAGATAATGGTACAATGAATTAAAATTGGTCTTCCTTTTAATGCGGAATACGTAAAAAGAATACGAAAATAATTTTGAATAAATTTCTTCTAAGAAGTTTAAAAACATCACGGTTTATTGTTCATCATTCATTTTATTTTTGTTAGAATAACGGTACATTAAAGGTCATTACTAGAGACCGGATTACATGCAAAGTGCATATATTTTGTTTTTAGCATATCTTTAATTATAGTCTATATGTAGACGTATTACGATTGCATATATTTCATATTTAGGCATTTCTATGCATATTTTTACAAAAGTTGCATATATTGCATATTTAAGCTTTTTCTTATCCTTTCTATTAGTAAAAATTCCTAGTAATTCCTAATGTAGATCGACAGCCGACAATTCTCAGAACGATAAATCTTTTACATTGGTTTCTCTAATACTTTTTTCCAAGAACTGCACGTGTTTAATTTCGCCTAGCAGAAGGGATGTGGTAAATACGTTTTATTACTATTAATTCCCAAATAAACTATTCATTTATTGAATATCTTTGAGCGAAACAGCATCTAATTGTGTTACGTTTTTAAATACTGTGCGTACATACCATGAGTATGGCGAACAAAATTTGTTTATGGATTAAGCCATATCCCTGAACTGGCAAATGATGGCGACAAACTATTTGTCGAGCCTGCAGTATACTGGTAAGTTTGATTTTACCAAAAGCTTTACAATTGTTTTTAATTCTTTAACTTTTGATATAATTGACAATTGTTGTTGTAGGTGTCTTCTGAGAGAAAATACCTAATTGATCAACACGCTAAAACTCCATCACATATTGGAAAGTGTGAAAAACTAAAGCGATCCGCATGTGTCAGCACTCTATACGTCAATGTGTAGCATCAACTTCACGAAACTCAGAACAAGAAGAATATAATAGGGACCTGTGTAACGCATTAATTTCGTCTAACATACCATTAGCAAGATTAAACAATGCTAATTTGAAATCATTTCTGCAAAAATATTGCAAACATAATATACCTGACGAAAGTACCTTACGAAAAAATTATGTCACATCTTGTTACCAGCAAACAATAGCACAAATTCAAAAATTGGTAGGAATATTTTATTTATATCATGGTAGATGAAAGTACGGATAAGTGTGGCCGTTATATTGCCCATTTTGTTAATAGGAATTCTTCATGAAGATATTGTAGGTAAATATTTAATTTATTGTAAAGAACTTCAAAAAACAAATAATGTGACAATTGCCCAATTCGTTCAAGAAGGTTTATCAAATTTCTTTTTACCTGAAAGTATACCTTGTGAAAAAATTTTACTAATGTTGTCCGACGCTGCACCATACATGATAAAAGCCGCGCAAAATTTAATTTTTTTTATAGTAACATTATTCATACCACTTGTTTAGCTCATGGGTTCAATCGTGTAGCCGAAGACATTAGGAATCAATTCCCTTTGATTAATGATTTAATTAGCAATGTCAAAAAAGTATTTTTAAAATCAACTTTACGAATCCAATTTTATAAGGAGCGACTTCCCGGTGTTAGGTTGCCTCCTGAATCGATTATTACGTGATGGGGTACATGGTTAGAGGCTGCAATTCTTTTCGCCGATAATTTCGCCGAAGGAATAAAAAATGTAATTCTTGAAATCACTGCTAACTACATGCCTTTAGAAAACTGTAAAAAGATAGTAGCATCAACAGAATTGTTACAAAACCTTTTGTATATTAACTCAAATTATAGCCTTGTTTCAAGTTCCATTCGTAAACTAGAAACGCAAGAGATGTCGCTCTCGGAATCAGTCGAAATAGTAGACGAATTTGATATGCTATGTAAGAAGGTTAAGGGTACAATAGATAATTCTATATACGATAAATTTAAAAAAGTGATAAATAAAAATGCGGGGTTTTTGAAATTGAAGAAAGTTAAGAAATTTTGAAAGGTGAAATAGTAAACGATTTCGACTTTAATTTTAGTTTAGAATGTATTGCAAAGTTAAAAAATGCACCAATTACATCTGTGGATGTTCAAAGAGCTTTTCTATTTCGAAACATATGTATGATAGAAGACAAAACTTTCTTTTACACAATTTTGAAAAACATTTAATTATAAATTGTTTTAGAAATATTTGTGAAAAAATTTTTTCAATAAAGTTAATGTTTAAATTTCTGCTCTTATTTATTTTATGTAAAATTTTTGCATATTGTCGCAATTTTTTTGCATATATGCCCCAGGTTTATGCATATTTTCTCAAAAATCGATGCATATATATGCGCATATATTCCAGTTTTTCTTTGCATATAGTCCGGTCTGTAGTCATTACATATAAGACAATTTAAGGCAACAACTGTGTGTGAACAGGAATCCGAAGGATTGTTCTCAAAGTATTTTCTCAAGTTATAGAAAAAGTGTTTCAAGCACATTTTCATAGTTCGTGTTGGTACTCTTGCGCTGATATTTCGGTCAGTCCTTTTGGTAGCTTTTGTAATAATAACATCGTTTACTCTATTTTGCCAAAGAAGCATAGAACACGTCAAAATAAAGAAAAAATATGTATACACCACAACATAACATTGAGCATTACATTATAAACATATTAAAAATTTAAAATGAATTTTATAAAAGTCTTAAACATTAAAGAAGACCTGATTCATTAAAATTTTTAATTTTTTTTGGAATGGTCTGATTGGAATGGTGATTTTATTGGGGTAGAGATATAATTGTAAATTTTAATACAATGCTGTATAAATTTGTTTTGGATTTTTGTTAAGTGTGTGGGCGACTGCAACAAGATATTGTGGTAAGTACCTCTCGTATTATGTTGACAAAATATTCATATGGTTGACAAAAATCCTGGCACATCTGTCAAACAAAAAGTGCACAGTCTAACACGAAAATAGATAGTAGAGTTAGATTTAAAAATATTCGAACATGTGTTTCTAAGTCCAAGTTGCAAAATTGACGCTTACTGAAGTACAAAAACGTTGTTAATGTCCTAAGAATTCCTGCAAAATACATACAACACCATATTTCGGTTTAGAATACACGTTTGCATAGTAAGACGTAAATGCTGCTGTAATGCTAACGCTCTTTGACACTCTTAACGCGTAACAGGAACCTGTCAATTTGTCAGCAAGGTGTTCCAATTGAGTTCGCCAAGATAGTCTAGAGTCAACCTGCCATCCCAAGAAAGTTACACTATCCTCAGAGATAAGTGTAAGTCTTCGATGGTCCATTTGCCATGGTTCAATATAGTTGGCGAATTTTAAAAATTTAACTTTAAGTTGTGATTGTTGTTTTTTTTTTTAATTTTTCCAGGTTCCCCTCCAAGGCTTTTTTTACATTTGTCACTCCAGGCGGCATACGTCACGAAGGAAGTGTTACCCGCATACATCACTATCCGCCTATCAACAACGACCGATAAGTCATTCACATAGAGTAAAAACAGCAACGGCCCTAGAATGGATCCTTGCGGTACTCCAAAAGACAGGTTGTACAAGCTTGATCTTATTTCTTTACCATTGTATGCAGAAACGGGCTGTCTTCTAACGCTGACGAAGGACTTGATCTAGAGTAGAACAATTCCCCGAAATCCTAGGGCCTACAATGTATCAAAAAACGGTTGATGATTTACAAAACGCTTTCGACAAATCCAACATTGCACAGGCGAGGATTTCCTGATTATTAATACCATTAGTAATTTATGTTAGAAGTGGAACATGGCTCGCGCGTTTAATCGTCCCCGTATATAACAATTCTGAGTGTCGTTAAATGTATGCGTGTACATATATACCTATCTACAGTAATTTTCTTACTCCCGTTATATTCAAATTAAGCAATTATATTTTTGTGCGTGGGAAGACAATTTTGACGGAGTGAGACGATCTTTGAGGTGTGGTATATAATTTAAAAGTAAATTGTTTATAATAACTAAGTAAACGTGATTTCTCTGCTTCAAAAACAGACAACGCCATTACAATACTTAGAGACTTCACTATGTTTCATGTAGATTTGATGAATCTATTCCGAATTTCTCCTATATGACTAAACCACAAACAGTTACCTATCATCTGTAGAGTCATTATTACTAATAAGTTGTTATGTTCAATCAAGTAAATATGTAACCGGGTTTAACAGTTTACGGGTTTAGTTTGGGTCAGTTTTTCAAAATGTCATTTAGATAAAATCACGTTGTAGTAGTAAATTAAACAGGAAGAAATGGCGTATTGTTGCTAAAGTGAGATAGAAGACATTTGTAACATGTGAAAGCCTTGTTAGGAGATAGTGTTTACATTTTATGCAATTGTTGTAACAAAAGTTAGGTAGTTATGTCAGTTACTGGCAGATGAGTTGCAGATTTTTCTAATATTTTGACGTAGCGCTGCTTTCCAAATGTATCATCGTAGAATGATTATAAATCTAAGTAGCTGTAACTGCTGACCTTTAGTGTGTTTATAAGTATAACTGTATTAAAAGTTTCTTTTGATTTCTCGTATTTGTAGGTTCCCATTTACCAGTTTCATTCCTTATTCCGTTACATTTCTATTCGTCTCCAGGTTTCACTAGCACATAATACTGTCGGACTCACTATCTTTTTTCACCACACTCTTTTTTATTATCTTTCTTGTAATTAGGTTTAGTGGCATATTGGCTGGATGATAATAAAACAGTTTGTGAAATCTTGTAAAATGTTTCGACTGTTTTAATCAGTTTTCTTTCAATTACTTAGTTATTAATTGTTTTAAAGTTTTTAAAAACATTGCGTTGTTATGTCAATTACTAATAAATGTCACAATATATTAAAATTTTAGGTATAAATAAAATAAAATTGTATATAAGACAGCAACATAACATACAAAAGTTAACAAGTATAAGTACTTGTAAACTTTTATATGTCATGTTGTTGTTCTATAAACAATTTTAGTTTATTTATACTTAAAATTTTAATATGTTGTGACTTTACTAGTAATATTAGCATTTTTAACACAAAATTACTAAAAATATGCCTAAATTCCAAGTTTCAAGCAAATAAAGTTATTTTCTTTTGCTATGTATAAGTATATTATTTGCTTAACCTATATATTTATGTTTCAGGTATCTAATGTGTTACCAGTTTTCTAACACCTTAACACCTTATACATACGTCTTTGTACAAACAACAACATTAGTAGAACCACTAAATATCTGATACCTCATGAACTGTAATTTTATTTCAATGAATACAAACGTCAAAAATCAACAAAATTGCAAATATCTCAAAAACGGTCGCAGGAGTTGAGTATTACTGCTTTACAACTTACTCTTGAGTAACAAATCAAGGAAGCGTTTTCTAAAATAAGTGCCTAAATTAATGTTTCCGATTATAAAACAACAATACCTCAGCGATTTAAAACATAAACACCCGTCTGGAGCTACTATGTGGATGACAACTAAACTAAAGTACAGTTGACTCTCCCTAAATCAACCTCTCTTTAACTTTAACTTTTCCCTAAATCGAATTCATAGTTTTTGTATGTGCGCCTGAATGGTAATCCATTTATAAACGCCATTCTCTAATTCGAATTCTTTAATTCGAACTCTCCCTTAATCAAATCAAAAATTCCAACATTTTATGAAAACTTGAAGCCAGTTTCCTCTCTCCAAATCAAACATAAATTTTCACAAACTTGCAGAAGGTGGAAGTATACTTTGAATAACAAATCTACAGCACAATTTTTAAACAAATAAAAATTTCGGACACTTTTTTATAATTACATACAACTGCATTTGAAGTGTATGTTGTAAAGTTCTACTTCTTTTCTCTTTGCTATACGTACTACTGTGTACTGATTGAATTAAATGAATTTTAAAATGAAAAAGAAAATAAAATTAGCTAGTTCAACGGATAAAATTTTAAAGAACGCAAAAGAACTATTAACCTCAGAGTTACCCCTCGCAAATTAAAACTTGAATCTAACCACGAAAAGTAAATTGTGAGTGAATGAAATCAGACTTTCTTAATTTCCCGAAAAATTGAAAAGCTTAAAATAAAATAAAAGAACAGAATTTTTAACCAGTAACGCTAATTAACAATCGATTTATTTTACAAAATGGGTTAACTTACAGATGCGCAGAAAAAAACTTTGAACTGAAGGTTCTGGCCTAAAATAAAAACTGCACTTGACTCTAAATTAAAATAGGACAATGCTATTTCCTATGCAAAGCAAAAGTTTTGTTTGTTCAGGAAGATTATCCAAAATACACAACCTTAGAATTTCTATCCACGTGGTTTCACAAATTAAAATCAAAGCATGAACAAATGCAAGAAATTTACACAAATGAAAAAGCTAAAAGAAAGAACAAAGCTTCTTCTCACCCAAACGACGCGATTGAAAAATAAAATGAAACAGCAAAATTGAATAACAGAAAAATAACTCTTTAAAATATAAAGAGAGAAGAAAAACTAAAAATAAATCTTCCTAAACAAAAAATAATAATTGATCTTATATCTATAAAGTGCACACTTCAATATAATAATCAAAACAATTATTACAATAAGAATTCCTTGATTCACTAAATAATTAAAGAATTAAAATAAAACTTTCAAATTCAAAATGAATTACAAAATGGCAACAAAGATTTGAAAATACGTCTACTCACGTGAATAGTCGAACAAGGGAGTCCTTAACAAAGTTCTACAATTGTTTTTCTTACAAAAATCCCTCTCTCAAAATCGTACAATGCAGACGTATAACATTACACCGACAATATTCAATAGAATACGCATAAAATCAGCACAAGCGAACAATAGACAATTGAATGAATGGAATAATTAAAAAAACTTAACACTAAATAAATTAAAATAATACAATAAACTCTTAAACTAAAATTAATCAAAACAAAAATAAAATTGTGAAAATTCTCAGAAAATTGAAAATCAGCTGATCCGAGAAATCAAAACAACCAAAAATATGCAACTTAAAATACACTCAGCGGAAATGGGTTGTCTAATCACAGCAGTACATACTACAAATTAATATATAATTTTTTTCTCAGTTCTTTTAATTCAAACTCTAATTTGAACAGATTGGAATACTATCTGAGAATTCGCTATAGAGAAAGTCAAATGTCTTCAAATACTCAAAGTGAAAGTTAACTATTACGTGGCTATATGCACCAACACACATTTTTTCTTAGAGTAAATTTAATCGCTTTGCCAGGCAACATTTTGACAGGAAGTTCATTTATTTTATAATAAATTTGATATATTTAATAATATTTAACTGAATCATAAAAAAAATTATAAGTTAAATTGCAGAATATGGACTCAAAAGTTAGCTTCGTTTGAAATAATTCCTATTTAATGAAATGAAAGCAATTTTATTCGTAGAAAGTCGAAAGGTCCTCATTTCATTGATAGTTTCTAGCAACTTTGCTTTAAAAGGCACCGATCTTATTTTATAGCTTCAGCGCCGTTAATATTAATAATCTTACTTACTGGAACTTTAATGGCCCCGTCGCCCAAAAAATAATTACTGCCGAAAACGACCTTCGCCCCTACTAATTATTCTATGAAAAAAATCCCATCACGTAAGCTTAATTCCTTTGCGCCGCTTCGGAACCGTAATCGAGTCACATTATAAAATTTTTCCACATTTTCGATGAGAGGAGGGCCTTCGCTTTTCGACCAAATTAAATATAAATTACGTGTGAACAGGGATATACGGCTTCAACTTGAATAGTAAAGGGTCGCCCCGGCACCAATTAAAACTCTGGAATATCGCGAACGCTTACGCCAAATAATTTAGCAGAGATAAAGGGAGCGCTTGCGGAGGCGGGACTGTGACGGTGGCGCAAATACATTAGTGAATTGAGTAATTAAATTTTAATAAAGCCGTCTCAATTATGCCGTTAATACTTTGCGCCGGGATTCGGCATAAGTTTGACGATAAATCCTGCGAGCGAGGCGAACTCTCTTGAAGTTTATAATGTGATCGCTTGACCAGTTGTATCAATTTTTTTGTCAATAACAATTAATAATAATGATGATAATATTATTCATCTCTCTACATTGGCATTTCAAAGTAGTAGTATAACTGACATTCATCTGCATATAAATTAACTTTAGTGTGACGAAGATGTTCCACAAAAGAGTGTGTGTACAATTAAAATAAAATCGGGCTCAAAATCGTCTCTTGTGGAACACCCTACTGCACCTGCAACCCCTAAAGTGATATTATTTAACTTTACGGCTTGCAATCTTCTAGGAGAGAAAACTACCTATTAAGGCGTTATCTTCACATCCAGCTCCCCTCAAGAATATCATCCGTCACATATAAAAGAGCTGTAAGTAGTATAGCTTGTTACGGTTTTTTTGCTTCGCTTACCTCGAATTAGTTCTCCGCTAGTCTTTTCGACAAGTTTCTGTAACCTTATTTTCTTCTATTTCCGTACTCTACCTTCAGAGATGCTCCTACGTCTTATATTTTCACAACGTAAACATTCTCGTTTAATTTTTGGCTTTCAAATTGTGTTTTCTTCCCCATGTTAGCGCGGTCTAGCTAGAATTTAGATCTTTTAGTCTCATTTACTTGCAGTCAGTTTCTAACACTTATTATGGTCTTAGATTTTCGTTTAATTTCTTTCAATTTTAGTAACATTTCTAGGTTCGCAAAGATTTGATCGTTTTCATTTCATTTCTAGGTAGGTTAGATCTGTTCGTTTTTGCATATGCCGGATATATTATCGATTCCCACGCATTGATCGATCTGTTCGTTTTGCCCAATTGATCGTCTATTTAGATCATTTTATTCTGTGTTTACATCTTTTCGACGTTAGAGGGCAGCTCTATGTCTATTTTCTTATTTTATTTATCTGTCTTCTGATTGGTGGTGTGACGATTTCCTTCCTTCCGGCTTGCTGGCTATTCTGGGTTGTTGAATACAGGCGTTCTCACGAGTAATACTTCCTATCTTCGGAATTTTTGGATATTTTCACACATTTGTGGATTTAATTGGAAGTTTACTGGAAATATTCATTGGCTGTATATTCGCTGGTGTTTGGTGTGGAATTTTAGTGAATATTATAGCGGATGTGTCCGATAAATCGGGATATAATTTGAGAACCCACACGTCTGCAACGCCATATCTGTTTCTTTCTTCTCTTCGTTGTAAAACTCGTTATTTAACGGGTAAGCAGATCTTGTCATTTCTTTTAAATTTACTAATTTTGAAGTTTCTGTGTGTTTAGAGGTTTTTTTCAATACCCGTTATTTCTTTGAATTTTGGTATCTTCGTTTTGGGTGAGATTTTGAACACCCCCGTGCGGCTTAGGACTTCTGCGACCTTTTTAAGTCGTTTTGGAGAATCCTACTTTCTTTGAATTAAGTGGACCATCTGCTTCGGATAGTACCGAGTCTGCCCAGAGGCTACGATCTGTTCGGATAGGAGAGGATTTCCAAGGCCGTAACAGCTGATTGAGAACAAAAGCTAAGTTTGCACGCTTCCTTTTTATTTGTAAATTTTGTCCGCGTTAAAATTTTCATTAGTAAATTATCAACCCCGATCATTAGTTTTTTTTTTATGTTATATCGAGGATCGGAGGGGTCACTAGTTCAGAAAAATAGTTAACTGTGATATTCCGATATCTTTTCATTTTTTTAACGACTTCAAAATATATTTAAAACATCAACCGATTAAATATCGGGCTGTAATATACAGGGTGGTTCATTCACCACTAGTATAATCGAGTCAAGTATTTAGTTCTATTTTAATAGTTTATTTTTTTGTACTGTAAAACTTTTCTTAAATTTAAAATTAACTCTTAGCCTAAGAATTTTCTTTATGTAACGTGTGTGAACTGATTGCGTTGGCCAAAGCGTTCGGTGTTCGAATCCTACCGCAGAATTTTCTGTTATAGTTTTACAATATTTTATTCTTATTTTTATTGTCTTTATTAACATTTACTGATACAGAGTATCATAGTTATTTTCTTGAATTTTATGTCATATTTCATTCTTATTTTTTTGTCGTTATTAATGTTTACTGATACAGAATATCACATTTATTTTCTTGAATTTTATGTCAATAACACCAACTTTTTTCTATTACCAATTTTTATTAATAAAAGTTTAACTGTTTTATCAGTGAATTCATTCTTTAATTTTTTTTTGTGTATGAGTTTATTTGCAAACCGTTTTACCCCTCGGGTTTTAATTATCACCTTGGATTCCTGCTTCAACAGTTTCTGGGACAGCTTAAACTGTTCCCGGAAAAGCTTAAACAGCGCTTGGTACAGCTGAAGAACAACTTAATCAGTTCCCGGAACAGCTTAAACAGCGCTTAATACAATTTGAACAGCTATTATTAAGGTAGCTCTTGAAACAGCTAAATAGGTCCTACGCACAGCATAGCCGGAAACAGATCAAGCTGTTCTTAGGAGCTTGTAAGCCGTTCCAGGAGCTGTTTAAACTGACCTAATATCTGTTCAAACTGTACCAAGAGTTATTTAGGCTGTTCCAGGACCTGATTAAGTTGTTCTAGGAGCTACCTAAGCTGTACCAAGCGCTGTTTAAGCTATTCCGGGAACAGTTTAAGCTGTTCCAGAAACTGTTGAAGTTGTTTCTGGAACTGTTGAATTGTTTCGAGAACTGTTTATGCTGCTTCGAGAACAGCTAACCTCCTTCGCAGAGTTTTATGCTGATATTCAAAATTCGCGCGCTTTGAAGCCGACACCTTCATCAGCTAATCACATGACGCAGTCAAGACGAAAGGTAGGAGTGGAGGGAATAAAATTTTGGGTAAGATGGGTAAAACGCTAACTGACCTCAGATCTTTATAATCCTGCACATCTGTTATTTCAGGGAGTGGCGTGGTAGTGGCATATTTTCGACATGCAGGGAAAGCATTTTGAATGATACAGTTATTTACTAAGTGTGTGTAATATAAGGATTATAATGGGCTGCATAGCCGAAGCAAGTGGATGTCGATGCCTCTGATCCACTTGCGGTGGACTTAATACAATTTAAATACTAGTCACGTATCCTATTACCTACTAAGGAAAAAAATAAAAGACAATTCTGAGTCAATGGGGCAGGTATGCAAGAAAGTTATATACATATTACGCCATCATAATGTCAACGTGGAATACGCGAACTAAAGTTATCAGTGGCGGAGGTGATTTAAATTGACATTGGTCGAATTTGACAGAAAATGCATGTCCGTAAATAAAAATAAACAACACAAAGGGCAAAAACTCGATCAACTCGCATAAATTCAGAGACATACGCTAATTTGAATTTTGACAGATGCGAATATTGTATCACATCTGCGCCGATATATAGTGACGACCATGCGGCGATGCCGCTGAATTCAAACTGCCTTATAGGTGACATAAAAGGCTCATCTGACGACTCCAACGCTCAAAACGCATAATATGTATCTCTTAAATTGTAACTACTCTATTGCCTATTTAGTGTAGAAAAAATGGTCTTTTTATTTTCCTTAGCAACGACTAACAACGTTTGTATTATGACAGTTTGTAGTTTTTCGAATTCAAAATATTTTTAAAAATGTTTTTCCAGAGGAAGAAGTATCACTTGAAGCAGCAAAAATGGATGCACAATTACTGCCAAAGGAATGCAACAAATAACTGTACGTTAGCTTCTAGAACATTTCATAATAATAAAGACTTCAAATAATAAATTATTTGGTTTATCGGTTTCAATTTGCTACGCTGGAAAGTAAACACTAAGTGGATCGCACAATGTTTTTCTTTTAAACACTATAGAAGCCGGGATTCCTGAAATAAAAGATATTTTTCTTTCTGTTTGGACGGTTATAATTTGTCCAATTTAATAACTAATATATAAAATTGTCACTAGCAAATTGGTATTTCCATCTGTCAGTGACCTTCTTTGATTTTTTCTAATAATAGCAGAACATTAATATAATTAAGAAGTTGTATGGAATAAAATTTAAAAAAATTAAGACGTTAAAAATCTATCCCAATCGGGTTCTTTAGGAAACACAGTTTATTTTGCCATTTGCTTACCTACCTTCCGCATATTGCCGTCCAAATATATTTTAAATCTTAAGAAAAGCTAGCGAAAAAAATAAAATAAAGAGTACCTATCTAAAATCTTCTTAAAATTTTGTATTAAACATGTCCAATCATTAGTAATTTACTTAATAGTGAAATGCATCATCTCAACGATTATATACCAAGTCGACGAAAGATACCACACCTCTTTCATCTAAACTACACACTGTGACACAGCCGAACAATGAATTTCCACGCATCTAATTGATTATCCAAATGGGCGATTGTAGGAAAGCCTCCAACATCGAACGCGATTGCGTATTAGCTTTCGTGGAAACGTCATTGTAATCATTTACACCTTGTGTGGCATTCGATGTCTGGAGCACGCCAACCGAGAGGTAAAAAAAAACAATCATAGAGGGCAGAAAAGCGTGGACAATTCTTTACACTGCAACTGTAAACGTTCGTATTACTCTAGAGCGTTTATTGCTGAACAATACTATTAATTCGAGGAAAACTATGAGCCGGTCGGAATGTGGGAAAACCTCGTTAGAGAACGTTGGGATCGTCTGTGTGCGGATGTAAGATCGATGTGTAGAAGACAACGAGGAATGCGTTTGACGTTCCCGAGACAGAGATGAGCTTTAATTACACAGACACACGGGCAATGATTTAGTAATTGGTGTAAATTACGGCGTACGTTGCTACGAACAAACAGGCCGTAATTGAAGGTGTATTATTACACAAATTGGACTGCTAATATACACAAGTTTTGCACTATTATTGAGTGTACCATGAGTAGATAGATAATATTACATGCGCATTTGACATATCATATATAGTTCGTCTATTATTTTCACACGTAGCCATGTACCAAATGTAAGCAAATTTTATGTTTATAGTCATGATTAAACATGGGAAATTTTTATAAGGAAAAAATTATAAAACGCGTACAAACACTTACCACATTATTAATCATCAGTGAATTATAACACTGCGTAGGCTTTCACGGCCGGTGTAACTATAACTAACAGCTTCTTGCGGGTTTCGCCGTGTGTCAAAACTTTCGCTCGACGTTTCGCTGTTCATACTGACAGCTTCTTCAGGATAACCGAACTGTCAGTAATATATAACAAATTATCTGTTTTCTAAAGCAATAAATGTTTAATTCCCCTTGAAACTTTCTATAAAGTTGGTATATATATCACTTGAATTAATTTTCAATTTAACTGAAAAGAAAATAATAAAATAAGTTATTGCACATAACTTATGCTCTTGTTTGCTTTTTAATGTAATTAGTTATATAATCGAACGTCAAAAGAATCTATATTGAAAGAAAAATTCAGGCATACCTGATTTTTTGATCATTTAATAGGAGAAATTTCGACCGAATTTTCCATTATTTTTATAAGTGTAGGTTTTAAGGGCGTCTCTTGTAATCGAACGCATGTAATTGTATCAAAAAGCAATATAAAGTATACCTACAACCAAAGCTCTAAAATTAATACCGTATTTTTGCGAATATAACCAACTGATTATACAAGATTTTGCATTTCTTCAACAGATTTGTATCCCTTGTAAGTGTTATGCGACAGAAGAAGCAATATGGCATATTTGTCGAGCTGTGCATAAGAATACTTTACCTGTTATATTCGCCAATGTTAATTGCTTGTCACTATTAATCCGATTATGAAACTATAAAATAAAACCTACTTCATGTAATTACAAAAATAACGTTGTATATTGCGATTATTCACAAGCTCTAAAAACATACTAAATGTTACCAGGGTGCAGGATTAACTACATTTTTTTCATGTTTTCATCATTGTTATACATGACATTCTTTTATATCACCAACACCTCATGTTACATTTTATGTTTATCGTTTTATATATATAACAACACTTGATAGAGACATTAAATTTGAGCAACACATTTTCAATTTACGCATCAGCATCATCATATGTCTCGTTTATGAAATGTTTTATATTTAAATTTCTTCTATTTCAATAAATCTACTGAACTGTCAGTTCAGTTATACTGAAGAAGCTGTCAGTATGAACAGCGAAACGTCGAGCGAAAGTTTTGACACACGGCGAAACCCGCAAGAAGCTGTTAGTTATCAGTGAATTATATACGATATAACTACATACTATTTTGCAATTTAAGATTCCTTTCATTCGTATGTGGCATCTATATGCCATGTGCAGTCATGATTATGGATATGAGTTGGCGTTTGTGTTAATTCCATCGTCTATCGGATTGTTTAAGTTCGACATTTCGTCAGTAGTTCTACTAGCACCTCTAGCTTAGCTCTAGAAGGGCTGTAGCTTGTCAATTTGCTCTGCTAAAATCCACAACTGTATATAAACCTATGTCCATAATATCCTTTGCTTGGTTTTATTCTGTTCCAGTATTATAAACTATTTGCAGGGTTCGATTAGCAATCAACAAGTAACATAGTTAGGTGTAGCTGCATTTAGTTGCTCACAATTGTTTTTTAGTCGAATTGGCAACTAAATTGTTCCTAATTGAATTAATTGTAATTAAAACGTATAACTACAGCTTTTAGTTTAACAAAATTATTTGCACATCTCTCAATTGACAATTTAACTATCATCAGCAAAAAGCCAAACATCCAGAAGCATAAAGCACAGCGGCGCAAACTATTTAAAAGTTTGATTAATTTGAACGCAAAGCTACCCCACAGCTATCATATCCATCTTGAAATTTAACAACATTCAAGTATACCGCACTATGTGGCAATTTATTAAGGAATGTAATATTGAAATATGAAACCTGGATCCTGCAATTAAACTATTAAACTAACAATAACGTGGCTGATGGGCTGAGACCAATTAATGCCAAAACACTAACTAGATTATTCTTTTTATGTTAGGGGTAAAATTTCTACAGAATTGAAAAACAGAAACCCGTTTTAATGTGATTAAAAATTACAATACCATTTTCAACTCATACAATTAGATGTATGTAGATTTAACATATACAACGTGTGTATAAATTGTCGCAAAAGCTATACGAAGCGACATTCTTCCTTCGTTTCTGAATCTAAAATCTAAATGGTAAAATATGGTACTATGCTTCATGCGTCTTCAGGAGCTACTTGAAAGTAACATACATTTGGCAACACTGTAATCGCATACTACCGTAATGGTAGTTACAATACTTGTTAAAATTGACAGACCAGAATTACAAATGACAAATTGGATAACACAAATGATACCTAGGGAAAAGCAATAAGAAAGCTTTATTAAGACAGAATTAGTAGTTTTGATTTTTCGAACGCATCTCTTGTAATAAATTAGCGACACTATTACCTATGCGCATATGTTCAAATTGATATCCGTCTGTTTGTAAACACATTTGCAATCTACGAGGTATTGTCTGTATTACTTGTTCAAGCCTTTCCGGTGAAATTTCTAATACTGCCGTGTTAATTCGTCCTTAAACTTCGTCAGCGTCTTGTGGAGGTGTTGTAAACTTTCACCTTTATGAAACCCAAATAAAAAGTCTAAAGGATTTAGGTCGGAGACCTTGCAGACCATAAGATAGGACCACCGCGACCAATCCACCTGTTAGGGAAGTGTTCATCCAACCACTCTCTCACATTACGAGAAAAATGTGCCGGAGCTCCATCATGCATGTAAAACATGTTACGGCGTATACTCAATGGCATCTCGTCAATAACTTGTTCTAATACATTTAAATATCCGTTGGCATCAAGTCGATTTGGCAGATAGATTGGCCCAACGACACGGTGATTTATTATACCCAGCCAAACATTAACTGAAAACTTTCTTTGGTGACCGTATTCCCTAAACGCATGAGGATTTTCATCTGGTGGAATGGTGAAAATTATGAATATTGAGTACACCATCTCTGGTTATCATAGACTCGTCGGTCCAAAGAACACCTCTTAAAAAGTCGCCATCTTCTTGAATCCTATTAAGATACTATGACAAAAAGTTTAAACGGTGTATGTTGTCGTTTCATAGAGCGGCCGCACTTTAGTTATATGGTATGGACAAAGAAGGTTTTTCACGTAGAACCAAATGAACGGTCTTATTACTGCGGATATTGAAGTGGACGCCAACTGTCGAGTACTGACGGAGGGATCTTCATGTACTGAGTCTAGCATTTCCTCTCCAGTTGTAATGTACGCCGTTGTCTAGGTCGACCAGCGTTGGCATTTCTTTTCTTAACGAACCAGTTCACGTAGACGTTGGTCCAGCGTCAAATACGTTTCAGAGAATGTCTCCGGTTTGGAAAAACGTCACGCGATATTCCTGTTCTGCCATGTTAGCATTTCCATTACAAAAAAACCGATACCATATACATATCGGCATATTCATTAAATGTAAAAACCATTGAAATAAAAAAAACAATAATACGAGAACGATAAAAACACTGAAACAGAAAAACTAATCAAGAGAATACGAGTAATCATGAAAAAAGAGCAGAGCTTGCATTAATATGAACACTTCAGATTAATGTCAAAATTTGACAGTAATGGTTTTGATTGAAATAAATTACAATACAAGTCATTGTCCTACAATGTTGCCAAATGTGTTTTTTCATGAGAGGATGCTTAGGAAGAAATGTTGAAACCAGGCTCTAAAATCAAAAAGAAGCTGTTTACGAAAAAACAGGAATAAGAAATCGTCTAAATTCAAAATTGCAGCTATCAATACCGACAAATAACGACACAAACGCTTATTAAGAACTAAAAACCGAACTTCAAGAACCTCGTGAAGACTTATGAAGCATAGTACAATATTTTACCATTTAGATTATCGATTCAGAAACGAACGAAGTATGTAGCTACGTGTAGCTTTTGCGACAATATACACACGTTGTATATTACTAAAGCCTTATTGTTTTATTATTTTTATTATTATGATTTTTGTATTGATTTATTTCCCATAAAAATAATTCAATATACCTACCTCAATATACATGACGCATTTTTTAAAGCGTATTTCTGAGACCGAAGCAATTAAATAAAGACAACATCAGAGCCCAACGATATTTAAAATTCATAAATGTATCTGTTGCGCAATCACATCTCCGTTTTTTTGAACAGCGTATGTCAAAATACATACATAATACATATGTTAACGTTTTTTTTTATGTCTGTATGTATGGTTGAACGTAATATATTAACCTTCATCGAAAGAGATACGCTACTGCATATTTGTTATCAACAATAATAATTAAAAAAAAAATTGGCGTAGGAGTGACAGACACAACTTCGCTATACCAACGCGATTAAATACAACCTGCATTTTATTATCTTCCTTCGTATACAAGCTTGATAATAACGAACGCATAAATTTTAGATAGGTGTGGTTAAATTGTCCGTCAATGACAAACGGGAATTGCGGTTTGTACGTTTCCACGGAGAAAACAAATTATTAAATAAGTCTTGCATGTAAATTAATCGATGGCAACACATCCAACTGTGTCGTAAGTCTTCGCAGCTATGAGGAAATTGTGATACTGTTTTGCATACTTGTTACTTGCTATTGTAAATAAGCAGATATTGTACGCGCTCGAGGTGAATGCAAAACACTATGCAAATTAAACTGAAAAAGGAGGTGATTTCGCCAAATCACTGCTTCATTTAGTAGGTTGATATTATTTTAACCTTCTTATAGTAAAAAAAAGTGGTTTGTGAGAGCCTCAATTGGGTATATTTTTGCTTGAATAGTAAATGGTGTAATTAAAGATAAATGAGTTGATCATTTATTTGGAATGTGTGAAATTTAAGGACTGTATTAGATTTGCTTCTAGTCTTTCAAACGCTCTATAAAAATTAAGGAAATATTTGTTTTTCCATCTAATGTATAAATATTGACTCGATGTCATTCCGTTATTTAATTATAAGAAATCACTAAGATAAATAGTTACCTACATATATACATACATGTCCAAGCATGTCAACACATAAGTTGTCAATTGTTTCAATACGTAAAGGCACAATCACGTCGCTCGTAGAGTTACATGTTTTTTTTTAGACGCCTAAATATTAGTACAAGTTCAGTGAACTCAATGCTAATGATCATGCCAAAACTGCGTACTTTATTTGCGTAATTGCTTTAAATATCATGTTTTAGATTATTTGGAGATAATTCGGGCGGTAGTCATGCCAAAATCTCATCACATGTGCGGTTCCTTTTTAGAAGTTATCTTGTTAAAAACTTTTTACACAGTATCTTTTTTTTTGTATCGGGGATTCTGCGAAAAGCCCAAACGTATGTTAAATGTAAATTTTCGTGTTGTTAAAAGTTTAATGAGCAGCTTTCCGATTCAAATAAACATATAGTTGTACGCAAATGTGTTCTCATTGCCAGTCAATTATGAATAGCCTCACAGACTATTCGGCATTTATATTGAGCTCCTATATAGGTGTAGGAAATCTACAATATCCCACACAAGAACCTTTATATCCCTACATAAACTTTTTTAAGCCCAAACGGAATTACAAATTAGGGAGAAACAGAAAACGTACACAAAAAAGTCTAGGAAAATTTATACACAATTATATAAAAATACATCATCTTTTCATGTAGTTGTGTACAATATCAGAAATCAATAGAAACAATTTATCAGAATTGCTATAGTAGATTTTTATAGAAATTTATTTGGGCTTGCGTGGATTTTCTAATAGATTTAGGGGAGCAAAAAGATAGCAAAACAACTCTGCTTTCGCACAAATTGATCGTCCACAAGAGATGAAAATAAAGAAAAATGTTAAAGCAGACGTACAGGTGCCGAGGAAAGTCATATGGAGTAAACCATACATTTTTGTGAAGAAATAAACTACTAAATACTCATTATAGGCAATTGAAACGATCTGATAATAATAATAATAATAAAAAAAATAATATAGGTGCGGTGCGTTAATGTATTCGGCTAGATCATAAAAAAAAAACGTGATTAAGCAAGCATGCTTTCAAAGCACGGTCAAATGGAAAAAACCTTGGTGTATTTTTGATCTCTTGAGGGAGAGAATTATAGATTTTGAGACCGATGCATGAGGGCGACTTCATGCCTATGTCATATTTATAAAACGGTAAGTGGAAATCATTCTGTTGTCTAGTAACAGCTCTTTGCCCTTGACCTACCCTCTGAAAACTATATTTTCTATTGAATATGTAAAGTAAAATATTTATGATAAATAAATTTGTCAAAGTTAAAACACCGGACTGCTTAAAGGCACCTCAACAACTGGCTCGATTTGAAAGACCGAGAGTAATGCGCAGCATCCTCTTTTGGATGGTAAAGGTTGGATGCCGAGGTGGACAACCCCCACAAACAAACCCCATAGCTAAGCCTTGATTGGTCTGCAGTCAGTACAGTTGCCAGACTTTTAAACAAGAAGCATAAAGAATTTAATTTATTAACAAGGTTCGCACAATGCATTTTCCAACTAAGATGTTGACCAATTTGTAGACCCAGGAAAGTAGTATTATCTAAGTTAGTTAAAGATTCATTATCTAAGTTCAGTTTGATCGTCTTACATTGCTTCTGTCTGTTATGAAACCTCAGACTAATAGTTTGTGATATATTTAAAATTGGAATTGAAAAATCAAAGAAAAAATACATAGTTCTATTAAAATCTTTAAGGTCAGGGTGGGAGCAGCAAAAAAGGGTAGCTCACCCCTTTTTGCTCCCCCTCAGTTGCCTTAAACTCACTCCAAATGGCGTTCATATATATCTTATAATTCCTGAGATATTCATAGTAAAACTTTTTAAATTGGCACACATGAACCTTACAACTTAAACGTCATTTACATTATTAAATTGATGCTAAAAATAATTTCTTTTCAATATTAAACAAAATATGTCGAGGTCGACCAATAAAAACACTTAGTTTAATTCCCGCACCTATCAAAGTGTTTCGACCTGTAAAAATGAATCGCCTCCTCAACTGATAGCTTTAACGTAAGCCATTAATCCGATTCTTATAACCGTGCGTTGATAAACCTGCCTTTAATACCGCTAGTCGCTAAATTGTCTGCTATATTAAGTAATCTTATTTATTTGATTTGTATTAAAAAAAATTGTTGCGCGTACAACTTGCACTTGAAACTTAATAAGAACACTGACAATTATTAAGTTTACAAAATAGAATGTTAGAGTGCAGCTCCTGCATGTTTTTATCAGAAATATAATGAAATTACAGGATAAATAAAATTAGTTTTCGTTTTGGAAAATACTGAACACTAATTTTAAATATAAGTGTGTAGTAGTATGTAGGTTCCTATGGTAAATCTTACTTCATGCATGTCGGAATCAAGGAACTGCTTGAACTTGCCCGTAAAAGTATCAACGTAATTGTCTCTGTCTTTAGAGAAGTATTCATCTATTTCGCGCAGATGCGGCGTGTATTATTTCGGCTATATATTAATAATAGATTTACGTTTGAGGGAATTTAAATTTCGTAAGGACGCGAATAAAATAGCGTTTGAGGGTTAATTATGGCAACGGAAATTAGATTACTTATCGGTACTTTTGGAGAGGGTTTAGAAATTTTTACGGATGGGTCGAAAGGTGAGGATGGTACAGGGGCGGCTTTGGCTGTTTATATAGGGGCATTGAAATATATAATCAAAAATTTAAATTAGGGATTCACTGCAATAATTTTCAGGTAGAATTAGTTGCAATAAATCAGACAGTATGTCATATTAGGCTTTTTTTTATAACTGATTATATTATCTGTATTAGAGGAGGCAGGAAACCCTCGAGATTGTGATTTGGATTTGATTATTTGTTGCATTGCCCTACGCACAAGCACATTTCCAGATGTTTGGAAAGTCAGCAGGATTAATCCTATATTAATTTATAAAAAAGGTAACCGATGGGATATTTTTTTTTGAGATTTTTATTCATTGCAAATAAGTGTAGGTATCTAATTATCGTTACATTCTTCATGAATGTAGAATAAGTTTAAAACGTTATTTGTATATGTAAGTTCCAATGTTTTTCTTATTTCTTTCGATTTACAATATTTTACTTGTTAGAAGAAAATGTGTGAAGAGTGAACAGCATTAGGACTTTACTATAAAAGATATGACTTGTTAGTACTGCATAGGTTTATCACTGCGCAATTACCAACAATGGATATCACTTGTTTGTTAGCACATCTCATGGCCTACTAATATCTAACAATTAATGTACGTTCTCTATGACTAAAAGACATTACTATTCGTAAGAAACTAGTGAACGTTAGATATCTGAAACTAAATTTAGATAGGCTAGCCAATAATGTACAGAGTGTTTGTAGAAAAAACTCATTTTATTTGGTTTAAAACTTGGAATTTAGGCATATTTTAAGCAGTTTTTTGCAAAGAATGCTAACACTTCAAAACTATTAAGAATAGGTATACAAACCCTATATCAATCGATGTAAGAACTTTGCGCTGCATTTAATGCTGTAGTAAAAATACCATGTTCCATTTGAAAAAAAAAGTTTTGTTAGCTAAAGGTATCCACATTGGAGGCGCCGTTTTGAACACCCTGTATGTGATTTCAGTGATTATTGCTATAACACCTAATAGCTACGTCCTTGTATTACATCGACTTTAGTAGAACCACTAAATATTGCTATCTCATGAAATATTGATTTTATTTGAAAGAGTGCAAAGTGTAAAAACAACGAAAATGAAAATATCTTAGAAACGGCCGAGTTAGGATAGGGAACCCTCATATAAGCTAGTGGCAATGACTCGCTAAATTCATTAGACGATAAAAATTAAACCATCCATTTAAAATAAGAAAGTTGATATCAACACCCTGTATACCGGAAGTGCTATAAAGTTGAAAATATTTTCCTTAAATAGATCACAGTGGGCCATGTCTACACTGCAAGTTTCAAAATCAAATTTCTGCTAGAAGTTAAAAAAAATCTAATGTCCCAGTTCGGTGGGACACTCTGTGTATTGTCCTGTAAATTGCGTTGTCTGTTGGACAATACAAGTTATTATTAGATACTTGGGCTTGGGGGTTGCGTGAAGGTGGTTTTTGAACTAGGACTCACGTAGGTATAATCGGCAACGAGAGTACGAAGCAAAACAACTCGCGGTGTCTAGGGGGGATAGTACGATAAACTTTAGTTTCCAGTTTACAAGTATCCTAGTGAGCGCAGTAGACGGCATGATTAATTGATCGATGCGGATACTATATGTCACTGCACTAAAATAACTACCTCATACAGTATATATTTTAATAATCTTTGCTTTCAAACAGAACATTTTATCATGATATTGCATATCATATCATTAGTATTACATCAATATTTACATATATAAATAGGTACGTTGTCATTAGGATATTTACATTTAAATATAATGAGCTGTTCAAGGTAATCAGACCTCCTGAGAAAATTAATTTCTTGCAATCAAGGTTGGAAAATGTAATTTCAAAAATTACTTACTATTAATAACAGCGCGCGTACACTATTTGTCTTATGTCATTAATTGGTACTCCTAATTATAATTTCTTACGCGTAGCTATACGGCAAACGTACATATATTCTCAGCTTCCGTATTTTATTCTTCATCATCCAACGGGTTTAATTAAGAGGATGATTATACGGTTTTAGGCTGTTCATACATCACAAACCTCGCATACATGTGTATACATATATTATATACAAACAGGCACATGTTGTAAGAGCTATGTGGAAATTACATTGAACGTGTCAGGGTAATTATTTATTGGATAACTTATTAGGCCGTGGTGAAATATGTGGACGTGTGCTTTATTTGCTGGAAAAGTTATACACTTTTTTTTTTTTTTCGAAATCAGTGTCGCCCCATAAATTAGGCCCAAGTGGAATATACATAATATCCCCCGCGCCGCTCCGCTTCTTCGCCTTTTGAAAGCTTTTTCCTCGTGTTGTCGGAGTTCGCCGTTATGCCCGTCGTATAGTTTTGGGGAAGTTTGTTTCGGTCTCGACGCGCTTATAGAAAAGATTTTTGTTACCGTCAACACATTTTTAAATAAATGGGCCCGTGAATATACATATTTACCCGTGAAATATAGCCATGCCAGGGTACGTAAGAGATACACATATATTTGCCTTCGATTTTACTCTACGTAGTGAATATATTCCATAAACAACTTTAGTTTTACTAAAGCACCGTGAAATTTATAAAATCAGTTCGATATTTTAAATATTACAGTTATTTGCTTATTCAAAAGACAAAGATTTACGTATTTAGTTTGCAACTTGCAACTATTTTCCTAAATTACTAGTACAGAAATTGTTAGCGAATTGTGCTTTTTTAAATTTAAAACTAAAATAGCACAAAGTGCTTACTTTACCCAAAAATTTCAAAAGAAAATTGTCTTCAGTTATAAATTTAAAGTAATTGTGAGTGGCAAACAATAAAATACAGGGCAATAGTGTATACAAATGTGAATTATCACTGCTATTCTAATGCGTATATTAGAATATTAGGTATATTAGGATGAAGCAACGGAATTGCGGAGAAAGATGAACAAATTAGAGAATTAAAAAAAACATATTAAGTACTAAAATATTTATCCACGCATACTCTAATCTAAGTCCTAAGTACCCTCGTAGAATTGAAATGAATTTAATAATTTAATTTCTGCAAGTAGTGCATTGTAAAATACAGCATAATCGGAAAATCGTATTCCTGTTGATGATTGAATAAATGGAAAAATCTAAATGAATTTTAAAATGAAAAAGAAAATTAAAATTAGCTAGCTCAACGGAAAAAACATGAATTTAACCACGAAAAGTTACTTGTGAGTGAATGAAATCAGACTTTCTTAATTACCCGAAAAATTGAAAAAGTTTAAATTAAAATAAAAGAACAGAAGTTTAAACCTAATGACGCTAAATAGCAATCAATTTATTTCAACAACGGGTTAAATTACAGATTGCGCAGAAAAAAAATCTTGAACTGAAGGTTCTGGCCTAAAATAAAAACTGCACTTGACTCTAAATTAAAATAGGACAATGCTATTTCCAATGCAAAGCAAAAGTTTGGTTTGTTCAGGAAGATTATCCAAAATACACAACCAATGAAATTCTATCCACGTGGTTTCACAAATTAAAATAAACTAAGTGTGGACAAGTACTAGAAATTTATAAAAAAAAAAACTAAATGTAAGGACAATGCTTCTATTCACCCAAACGGGGTGATTGATAACTAAAAATGAACACTTTAAGCTAACGAGAGAAAAAACTAAAATAAATCTTCCTAAACAAAAAATAATAATTGATCTTATATCTATAAAGTGCACACTCCAATATATTAACAATTATTATAAATAAAGTTCTTTGGTTGACTAAATTAAAACAGAAAAATTAACCTTCAATATAAAATGAATTACAAAATGGCTACAAGGAAGTCCTTAACAAAAGCCTACAATAGTTTTTCTTACAAAAATCCCTCTCTCCAAATCGTACAACGCAGACGTATAACAATTCAACGATAATATAGAATAGAATCCGCATTAAATCAGCACAAGCAACCGATAGAGATTTGAATGTCTGGATTAATTAAAAATCTTAACACCACAAAATTTAAAATGATACAATAAACTCTTTAACTAAACTTAAACAAAACAACATAAAATTTGTGAAAATTCTCAGTAAATTGAAATCAAACGAACGGAGAAATCAAAACAACCAAAAATATGCACCTTAAAATACACTCAGCGAAATGGGTTGTCTAACCACAGCAGTATCTATGAATAACACAAGAGTGTTCCTAAAAATAAGTTTCAAATCTTATAACCCCCTGGAACAATTATTCACATCGTGAAAGCATGCATGCGGTCTGTGCCCTTAAAATACAATTTTTATCGCCAAGTGACACTGATGACTAGCCTTAATAAGGCGAAACGCGAGTCTTTCAATAGCAATGTATACCTCCTTCTGCATTTGACTTGCATTTAGTCAATTAATGGTACATTGGCGCATATTTATTTGTGTATTTAAATTGACAATTTAGTAAAACTTTTCCCAGAAACAATGAGTTTCAAATCTTATAACTCTCATAAAAAATAATACTTATATTAAAATTACAATGGATTTTTCTGTATCCACTGACTTCTGCTCGGATACCTATCTCATTTATGATATAATTTTAAATACTTTAATCGGAACAGAAAGACCTAGTAGAGAGGATTTGATTTTCTTTGGGAAAATCGTTACTATTTATAGTAATATAACACATGATACTACTAAGGTGTCGATTAAAATAGAACTTATGACGTGAACTTCTGATGATGGATTACCAGAACAGCAGTTGGTATTTGGGCTGATTCCACCGTCTGTTAGATTGTTCAAATCCGACGTTTCGGCACTGCCGTCATCAGGGTAGCCTTGACAAGAACTATGCTATGTCAGTTCCATAGCTGGTGATGGAAATGTATTTATTTCTCGAATATAAATTGCTTGTGCAGTGTATGCATTACTGTATAATACTGAAAAAACGTATAGGCATTTTATATTCGATATAAATACATTTCTAACTATGAAATTGGCAAACCACAGTCCTTATCCGATGGCAGCAACAGAAACACTGTAGAAACATCGAACCTAAACAATCCAACAGATGGTGGAAACAGTCAAACACCAACTCACATGTTTCATTAAATTGGAATTAGAATTGTCGCACATAATTTCCCGAAAGTTGAGGTTAATTTAGAATCTACTCTTTGGACATTTCATCGTTCGCACATAAATTTCAAAGAGTTGACATTAGAATGGGACACTATATCGACTTATCACTGGAAAAGGTTTATTAAAACAGTTCATAAACATGTCCTAAGAACACCAAATGCAATACAACATCAGTTTTACAACTATTTTGAATATTATAAGCGATTATTTAACGTTTAGGGCCACGATATTCTATTGCTTAGTATGCTAAGGGGCATAAATCAAAATTAAATGTTTATTCAACTGTTTATATCCTTGCGATTTTTCTAACACAATATAATATATAATGTGAAATATTATGTGTATGATAATAGTAGATGACTTTATTGCAATATGAGTATTTCACAAAATTACAAAATAACTGATGGTGGTGACATTAAATCGTAAGGCCGAGTGGTAAGACTGCGCATCAGAACTATGCCTAATGTTTAAACTTATGAAAGAGACATAGCATTAAATACATATTTAACAAGTCTACCTCACATAACTTATAAGCTCGTTTTGTATTTTTGTAGGTTCAAATATCGCAAACAAGCATGCTTAATCCTTTCAGCTAGACCAGCAGTAAAACTATCCAGCAGAACAATAATCATGTTTTTATAATGTATGTATAGAGAAATTTATTAAATTAAATTCAATTTCTGCAATCTGTGCATCACAAGGGCATTTAACTTTGCTAAAAAGTTATTAAACTTAGCAATGTACACAGAGAAAAAGGATTCTTTAAATCAAAGCAATATTTCTTTACCACCATTTAAAAGAATAATTTTCTCAATTAACACACATTTCTTTCAATTGAAAATGGTATTATTTCAATGAGAGAAATGCGTGTTGACCAAGAGAAATATCTATTAACTGAAAGAAATGATGTTTTTAAATAGGGGCAAAGAAAGATTGCTTTGATTTAAAGAATCCTTTTTATCTGTGTAAGGTAAGGCATTAATAGCATCTATAGCTCAATACCAGTCTGACTAAAGGAAGGAATAGGAATTGAGTGTCATCAGCACGAATGAGATACTTATGGTGCTCAATACACGCCAACAACTCAGGCATATCAATTATAAACGCAATGGAGCACCAACTAGAATCTTGCAGAAGTCCAGATTAACGTGATCAAATACATTGCCATTATATTTCTTCCTATCTAATTCCCGTTGAACAGATAACGATTTATAAATGATATAGAATCACTACAAGCCAATATGCTCAATGCAGATGAAGCATATCATGATCAACAGTGATAAGCGCCTTAGCAAAATCTAATAATATGAGACAACAAACAAAATTATTGTCTCCAGCCGGAATTAAATCATCAGTAACCTCCCACAAAAGAGCCTCCTAACAGCAACTAGCTCAAAAGCCAGAACGAGTTGAAGGCCGTATAGTCATGTATGGCCAATGAAAAAAATCGGATGACAGAAGCCAGTACCTTCTCAGAAACCTTGGACACTACAGAGAGGAGACTAATGGTGATTAAAATCACAGGATTGGCGTTATTGGCTGACAAACACAGCACCACTCCTTTTTTTAAGACTGCGGAAAAATAGGTTTCCCGACGGAATATTCGATAAAGTCGGTCAAATATGGCAATACAGTGCAGAGCACCAGATCAAAATCATATAAACGTTAATGATCAGCTGATCCAAATTTAAAATGTGTAATAATATTGAAGATTGTCGTTGCATCTACAGGCTTCAATGTGAAAAGTTAAATTGCAATTGTGCTCAGGGAAATCTTTAATTTAGGGATATTACCAGTACTTGTGACAGTGTTACAAATATTTACCTACAAGTCCTTAGATATTCAAACAACTCAAAAGAACGTTTCTGTCGACCCTCAGTCGTTGTATTCTTTCCACACAGGTCGATTATAGCTGAACCAGCTATTTGATAAAAGGCCCTTTTTTACTGCAATGGTTTTAATTAAATACTGAAAGATTTGTAATAATAATTCTAACTCGGCAGCACTCTGACCTACAATGCTTTGATTTAATCCGTAAAGACATTATTCATGCAACACAGAGCACATTGTTTATCAAACGGATTCAGTAAACATGAATTGAAGTAGCTGTACTTTTTCATTTATAGTAGCCGTATAGAGGATTTGTTGAATAGAAGTGCTATGCAGTAGTACCTATAGATTCCACTATATGTTCAAAAAAAAATCAGATTGGTTAAATTATGGTACGGCCTCTTTGGAAGCACATGTTTACATTACTTGGAAAGCGGAACATAAGAATCTTTTATACTTGTAGGCGGTAACCTTAGGTTACTTTTTTATATAAAATATGTATGATACTCTCTGTCAAAATTTTACAGTTTTTGGTATATCACGCTATACAAATATATTACTTCCCCACGCTCCATAAAGCATCGAAATACATAACTTCAAAAAATTTTGGGCAATCTAAGCTATAAATCCGGTTACGACGGCCGCCGTATTTACTCCCTCAAAATAAGCCAATAAATTTTAAAGACGGTTCTCAATAAGTCAACATTTCGCAAAAACAAACGGAACCGCCATATTTCAAATTTAAGTAAGCGAAAAGAAACGTACGCACAGACGGAAAGCAGAGGGTAAACGCACACAGGCGCGCGCGCGTATATTGTCCGATAGCGGAGGAACTAGGAGGAAGGAGGAGTCGAAGAAAAACAAGCGACGACGAACGATTTTCAATTCAAATTTTTTTCCCATTTAACTTCGTACTTCATTTCTTACTGCCGTTGATTCGTGTGGCTGCGGGAACGGAGACGAAAAAATACGGAGATACAAATCCGAATTCGCTCAATTTATGAGCACCGTATTAAATCGCATTTTAAGCAAGTCGGAAGCTCTCGAACGTTTTTCGGTACGCGAGTAGTTTTGTTAGGAATTTTTGTTGAATATAAAGAAGATTCCGCTAAGGTTTCTTTTGTAAACCCATATTTCTTTGGACTTTAAAAAGTTTTACGCATTATATAGGGTTAAATAGTTTATCAACAAATATCATTGTCAGTATAAGTCTCTATAATTCGTTTCGGGTGAAACACTTCGAAGATTTTCGTAGCGAAATATTGAATATCGATGAAACCTAGATATATTCTACAGAGATGTGCCTTCAACAATTTATTACTGAGTAGTCACATCTGGAAATTACCCTAAAGATATTCTAATGATACCCTGAAAAGAATACTGGACGTGATATCAATAATCAATCAATAATCTTCCTCAAATGAGGAAAGTGGATATTTTCCTCCCTGCTGGGAAAAATTTTTTTTATTGATTTCATGACCTTGTTATTTGAATCAATTTTAATGCATTATTTCAAGTGAACAATGAGTTCTTTCATTGTTTTAAGACCCATTTTTGGTTCAGTGTAGATAGGTTCAGCGATTTATGGAAGCCAGTAGTGTTACCAAACGAAGACGTGAATAGATTCCGAGAGTATTAACAGATAATGTTATAGAGTACATTACAATTATAACAAATGAATGCTAGTCCGTTCAAGCAGGTATACTTTTTTAAATATTTAAAATACTGTCTTTTTATTATCGCTTATTCATAGGTATCTCCTATGGAAGTGCACATACAGCCCTAAAGACAAATTGCCTGCATTTTCTAGATTTTGAAACAAGAGGGAATTACAATCAATGTTCGTTTGCATACTGCGATGCATGCAATCAAAGCTCAACCAATTGCACTAGAAATTTTAGCTCAGTGAAAAATTCTTAAGTTTAGTCCTGGAGAGTTCATGTCACAATCATATCCTACATAAAATCCAACTACTAACAACCGATGAAGTAGATTTTATTTTAGTATTTAGGACAATCTAAAGGAAGGAAAAATGATCATAGATTGCAGTGATGGTGTTCACATTTTGTTGGCCGTTAGATACACGTAAAGCAGCTGATCACTGTTGAAGTAAGATACACCTACTTTCATAGTATAGGTTCGATTCTTGCCTGATACAAGTTCACAAACACGAAACAACTTACACGTTTCTTACATTTTTGTAAATAAATACTGACCTAACATTAATTAAACATGCTTCTCACAGTAAACGAGCATATCAAATCGTTGTGACGTCCAATAAAGAATTATCTTGGCAGATTCTGCAATGCAAAAACCTTGGAGATTCTTATTTAGAGCCTACATACCACAAAATTCATGAAGGCAAATTACACCACATTTCTGCAGCATATTCGGATTATGCGTTTTGAAAATAGCACAAACATGAAAATAATACGCATTTTGCCTAATGTTTTCGGTTGAACTCTTTATCGCACACCGCAGTAGATATATATACAAAACCAAATTGATTGATTTCACTAATAATAAATAAATACACTTGAACGCTGCACCAAATATATGCATTTATTAGACTATTGGCGCTAGTTGTTTTATTATTGGGTTAGGCCGGAAGGTTATGTTTTGCCTTGTGTTGTCCGCCATTTGTACGTTCTTCATCTTTACACACGAGAATGTTTTTACAACGTTGCCTGAGTCTATGTTAAGTTATATAGTTCTTTGATAATGCCCAATTCTACCATTTGGAGCACTACTTTCCGATTGACATAACATTTATTTTACTCAGTTTGGTGTATGGCATGGATTTATTCATGACGCATTTTAATTTCGCTTTTACAGAAACATTTAAAGAAAACACTGTCAATTTTTGTGCAGAAACTTTTTTAGTTTTAAAGTAAGAAATACCTTTAAAAAAATTCGTATCGTGAAACAGCAAAGAACAAGCATCCGTCCATTCGCTCTAAATGCTAGAAATTATCGCACAACGTCAAAGAAAATCGACATGCTTTTATTGCAAGTATATTGATTTTTTCATCTTATCCAAGTTGGTGTTTGGGTTGCAATATCAAGAAGTTGGATAACAGGACCAATTTCTTTCCAGGATACTATAAGGCAGAGTATTATGGGGAACAAATCATAGCCCCATTTCGGAATAATGCATATATTGTGATGAACTTAGTCGTGAATATTTTTAAGAAGATGGTGCTCTGCCACATACTGCATAGAATACAATCGATTATTTACAACAATTTTATGATGACAAATTGATTAGTGTTAATTGATGGCCAGCAAATTTACCCGATTTGACAATGTATTACAGTGTATACAATTTTTTTCTATTCGAGTATTTGAAGAACAAAATATACTTTAACGGACTATATAGTTTGGATGTAATGTAGCAACGGTTTCTACAGAAAAACAATAATAAACCACTTGATATGCTACAAAATGTCAGACGGCTCTCACAACAAAAAAAGACAGTGATTATGGAGGTTTCGAACATGTGCTGTAAAGGTCTTCCTTAAATATGTATTTAATGATTAATTTGATATTAAACTGAAAACAGAACAAGAATTTTAATAAACAATATCACAATTACATATATTTATTTGAATTACCACAGACAGGAAATTAATGTATCGTTAATTGATAAATCTGAGATTCTGTTTAATAAAAAAAGAAATTTAGATGACCCAACTGTACAGTAGTGCCAACTTAAATTTCATATTACCAACCTCGAACACGACTGTGACCACTCTCTATTTGTTTATACCTCGTATTGTTAATACATCATAATATGTAACATTTCACCTTTAGGAACTAGTATTAAATAACCGGTTATTATGAAGTAATCAATATTGTTTTACAATTTAATAGCTTTCGCCCTAAGCAATCATAATAACTGTAAGTGAGTTAACGTATCGGAATCAAATACTGACATTTGAGCATTGGGAATTTATTAGTTTATTTCAAAATTGCCTTCAAAATAGAGTTGTAACCGCATAGCACTTAAGATTTATTACAGGTCTGGATTTTTTTAGGTGTGCTTCAAATTGTATTAACAGTTACATGATTAGAAGTATTAGCAAATTTAATGTGTTGAACATGTATTACAAACTGAGGGGAATTACAAGATCGATATTGCTTAATTTTTTTTTTATATACATATATACATGGTATATTATTGGTAATATTAAGTTGCTTACTGAAACAAATATTTCTGAATATGAAGCAATGCTCAACAAAATTTATTATTTATTTGGTAATTTAAAAGTTATAGCAATAGAATTTTGGGCAGACCTGTTTTCGACGATGACCTCATTAAAGCATTGACACAATAATTACATTGCGCACAGGTAGAAACTATTATAATTTATATGTGATTTGTGGTATTCTGTTGTTTTCGGGAAATTTATAATAAAAGGATAAATAAGGAAAGTATGGCTTACTGTTTCACAGGAAAAGAATAAGCGACACGCAAGAAAGACATGCTTTTATTGTACCTCTATTTACTATTGTGAAAATGTCATCTACGAAATGTTCTATGTAGTTTTATTTTAACCGAAACCTACTCACGTAAAAATAGTGAAATAGTAATGTAAAGTATTACAATATTGATTAAAATGGAGGAAAAAAACATAAATAAGTATTTTTGATTGCAAATGGTTGGAACCAGTTTTAGGTCAACTGCAACAGCAGCCCTGAAGATGTCTCTATTGATTTGGGACGAAACGTCGTCCAGAAGAAGACCCAGGACACGGTTCTTGGTTTACAAGGAATCATCTAAAACAGAACATAGGTAAATAATCCCTTTTACCAATAAATCATTCACAAAACACATAAAATTTTTGCTTGTTTTGAGTAAATCTCTGTTTTGTGTATACAGAAGTAATATATATTTCTTTAAAACAAATATTGTTTTCAGGGGAGTAATATACTTATTTAGAGTAAAATTTCATTTAAGGAAAACAAACTTTGTTTTTAAAGAAGTAAATATATGCTTCCGTATAGGTAAACTAGAGGTTTACTCAAAACAAGCAAAAGCTCTGTATGTGAATATCATACAAAAATTAACTCGGGTTATCAAAAAGCTTATGAATTGCTAGTTCACAATCATTTAAATCTCAACACAGTAAAACTATTTGCTTTCGTCATATTATTTTTGTTTCTAACATGTTCTGCGTTGCATTTTGAAATATTACAACAGAGTGTTTTGGTATTCCAAATATAGTTTTTCAAAGTATTTTTTTATTTTTAGATTTGATTTCAGGTATTTTTCTACAATTTATGACACTAATTTTTAATATTATCCGGACATTTTAACGATTTTAGAAAAGCTTTAAATGGAACGTAATATTATCTGCTCAAGAATTCACTATGCACTATGCAACACTACACCAAGCCAGCAGAGATCTACGCACACTTTTTGTATTGTATTTGGTCTCTATTCATATGATTATAGTACATACCTAGCTATTATTATGATGAATTCAACTATGTTTTCCGATCAAGAAATGATTATAAAATATTTCTGTGAGAATTTTTATGGGTGATACTAATTCAAAAGTTATAATATCTTCCTTGTTGCAAGGTATTAGCGGAAATTAAAGTCTTTAATTCGATAAGAATAAAGTATTATTTATTGTGTCGTTTCACCAAAGTGCTTTTTTGTTTCCTTAAACTGTGATAATTACAACGTAAGTTAATTAATTTTGGATGTTTATAATATTCAAATTAAATAAAAATGTATCTTAATAAATTAAAAGTAAATAAATATTTTGTTACATTTGCGATTTATTTCTATTTAAATAGATGTGAGATGTTTATATATTAAATGTCAAACTTCGTCTTGGTCAACAGATTAAAGGTAGTAAGTTACAACATCAGAAATCAAATTTTGTGAACCTGACAACATTGGAAAAAAATAAAAGCTGTGATTTTAGCATTTTTAGGTGATGTTTGTGTGTTTGGCACTCTGGCACTTAACAGCATATGTTAGCTTTGAAAATAAGTAGTTTGTGCCCTGAACATAGTTAGTTTACATAAAATCCATAATTTGACTCTGTGTGAATTGTATTTAAAGGAAAAAGAAGAAAACAAGGTCTTGATCCTCACAAAATTCTTTAATGTATCGCACAACCGGTTTCGCTCTAGCCGAGCATCCTCAGGTCAGAATTTAAAATCAGTTTAAAAATAGTCCAGGTTAAAAGACAAAGTAAAATTAGAAAGTACAACGTAAATAACTAAACTTAAGTAAACTTTGTAAAGAACAGAACAAACAACACTTTAAAATTATTTAAAATAGATGTTGTCATTTCGCACTCATAGTTAGTTTATTCCACTTACTGTTGTTCTGTTTATTAATCACATTATATACCTTCTTGTTGATTCTTGTCCTGCATCTGTCACCAATATTTATTACTTAAAAAGTAAGCCTTAGTGTTCTTCTTTCTCATCTTATTGTGGTTTCCTGTATTTTTTTATTAAACGTGTGCTGTGGTTTGGCACGGAAATTCAAATTTGTTTTCTTGTTCATTCCAATTTACCTTTATCAATGTCGCGCAAGAGTTTCCACAATTTTATTTGTTTATTTTGACAAGATTTTGTTATTTGAATTGATTTTATTTATTCTTTTAATTGTTCAGTTGTTTCAATTAATTTCATTCAGTTGTACATTTTGCGTTCACCAGTATTGTATATGTTGTTCAAATGTATATTCTAGAAATTTTCTTTGCGTTTGTGCGTTGCGAGTGCACGCAGGTTTTGATATATGTATGCGATGTTATCCCTGAGAGGCGGTCAGTTCTGAGATTGATGTTTATGCGTGAGTACATATTATTATAATTTCTTTGCTGCCATTTTGGTATTACATTTTTCTAAAGATTTGTTCGTTTAATTTGATATTTTTTTTCATCCATCAAGGAACTCGTTAATTAATAATTGTTATTGTATTTTTTGTGTACACGAATTAGATATAAGATCAGTTATTATATTTGTTCTGGAAGGTATTTTTTAGTTTAAAGAGTTAATTTTTTTCCGTTTTCTAGTTTACTGTTTTGTAATTTAATAGTTAATCACCTCGGTTTGGGTGAATAGAAGCATTGTGCTTGTATTTAAATTTCAATTTTGAAAATTTACTTGATCTGTCCACGTTTAAATTAATTTAGTTCGTTTAATTTTGAAACCACGTGGATTTTTTGTGAAAAAAGGACTTTCTTCTAGAACAAATTTGTCTTTTGCTTTGTTAAAGGATTTGAATTGTCCTTTTGTAATTGTAGAGTCTTAAGCAGGTTTTGATTTCGGCCAGAGTCTTAAGCTCATGGTTTTTGTTTTCCTGCAAATTGTATCTAATTTTTTTTTTTTTTATATAATAATAAAATTTTATGATTATTAACGTCATTCAAAATTTCTGTTCTTTTATTTTTGATTCAACCTTTTTCAATTTTTGGTGTATTTAAAGAAAGTCAGATTTCTTTCACATGATAAGTTTTATTGCGAGAGTATCCCTGAGTTTAATTGTTCTTTTAATTAATTTTTATCCGCTGAGCTAATTAATTTAATTTTCATTGTTTTTAATTCATTTTGAATTTTCTTATGTACCTTCAGTACACAGCAGTAATTTTGTTTTTTGATCAAATTAAGAATGTTGTTCCTGCCTCTTTCTCTCTTTTTTACCTTTGTTAATCTGTAGTTTATTCCTTTTCTTCTTCAGCCTCGTTTGTTATTATTGTTCCTAGATGCATGTTTACATTCCTTAAATCCTTGAGGTATTATATTTCTTCTTCGGATTTTTATTTCCCCACCAAGTTGATAACTTAAGATGCCACACTTACTCTTTTCATTTTCTATTCCGCTGCTCTACTCTTGATCTAAATTTTAGGTTATCTTGAAAACTCATTTTATATATTTTTACAAATGCTACTCTATTTTCAGATAATCAAAATTCATTTTAGAAGACTAACATTAAATTCTTCACCCCACATTAACTTGTATTTCAAGTGTAGGTAGTGACTGTGTGGTAGTGAAGTCATGTGAATTTTCACCTAAGATGTCAATTCACTATAGTTGGATGGACTCCAAGTTTGGATATTTCAAACTTGAAAACAAACACAAGTTTCAAAAGTAAACATTTTAAATATGATCCTACTTCATATACTCAGGGACATTAGAAGTGTTTCATCCAGAAGCAATAGTTTATTCAACTTGATTTTTTGGCATCGGAATGATTATATGTAAAGTATGTAAGCTATAGTACGAATGTGAGCTTTTTATCTTTGGTAATTCTTAAAGACGAATAAACTTGGCATGATTTGCACTTACAGCGTATTTATGAACCTCTTTATAGGTGAGATTCGGTAGAATTTGTGAACTTTACCTTAGCAATAAGTATTCCTACACCTAACCGCATTAAAATGTTCTGCCATCCCGAATTAACTCTAAATAGTGCGGAGGTCGTAACCGAAATATTTTCGCGATCATTTAGCGCGCTTTAAGCGAACCTCCTGAATAAGTAAATCCCCATTGCGTTCGCAAACCAGCCCCACCTAAATGCATGAAACGGTAATAACGGCAGTATATAATTCACGATCCTTCGTACACCTTATTCTGTTCGCTAATTGAATTAACGTTGGAAAATATAAAGCGCTAAGATCGGAAAGATATATTACCACATATTTCACCGGCGAATCCGCGGTATTTGTAGAAATACTTACCTACAAATATATAAAAGCATTCCGGCATAAATCTCGGGCGCTGTACGATGTTCTTTCAAACCTCTATTAATGGAGATATAATATATTGCGGAGTTTATACTGGAAACGACTCGACGGTAAGCATGGAAAAAAAATAAATAAATAATACTAATAAAAGAATTTCGCATCAACTGTAAATATGTTCGGGTAAAGAAGCTAGAGAGTATTTGTGTGGTGTATTTTGCAGAATTTTTTTGCCGTATTTGCTCATTTGTATAAATTATGATATAACATAATAAAATAACAATAATAGCATAGTCAGCTAGATGGAAAAAAGGATTTGTATGTATACACATGCTTGTTTGTCCTCTAGCTTTTGAATTGTAGACTAATTGTGAAGAGGAAATATTGGGATGGCGTTGCTAAAGATATTTTCTAGCCACATATCCATTGTTTCGTAGATTTAGTGTTGTATTCCTAACTTTAGAATTACGTAAAAAATATACGCAAGCAAAACCGTTGTATTGTTATGGGTGATCATGTGGTTGAACCAACGAGGAATAGGACAAGAAGCATCATTTGCTATTAGCACATATGCCTTAGTTTCTTCCTTTCATTTACATCAATCATAAAGAGCGCGCGTCATGGAGGAAAGTAAAATCTCGACTCAATATGACTGTTGTTCGCTACGTTAAACGTAAACAAATACATATTTTGTGGAATTTGAATTGTAATAAAGAAGTTTTTACTGCTACTACTAAATAAAAATAACAAACAAAATGGTAATAGGTTAAATTACAAACGTGGTAGAATTAATGGTTTAATCTGATTTGATTATTTCGATTACTCCCAACGACTGTCAAGATCAACGTCAGAATAATGACTACAGTGGCGCCCTTTGTAGACTGACAGTGCTGTCTGCGTGTGTCCAAAGTGGTTCTACAAAAAAATGACAAGTGTTTCTTTTGTCCAATCTGCATTCTAATTTGACTATTGGTTTCACCATCGGTACCCAAATCAAGTACTATACGCTCCAATGATACAAGCGATGATGAAGAAGATGTAGTCTATGATTATGTATGTATGGAAGTAAATAGAAGGGTAATGTTACAGTGCGACCTAAAAGATCTATTGTGTCTCCTATTCTTGCTGCTTTACAGCTGGCCTTCCAATCCTATTCCTTTCAAAAAGTGTAGGATGTCAGAGGGGCCCTAGACTGGAGTCTCCCTCTTCGATTTCACATGCTCCCAGGTGCAACGCCCTGGAGTTGCACAGTGCTGTGCAGTTTGAGAGGAGGTGGATGGATGTTTCATCCTGTTCCCCTCAATATCTACATTCAGATCCTTTTGCGAATCCAAACTTACTCAGGTGTCCTTTCAGTCAACAGTGGCCTGAAAGTATTCCTGTTAATATGCGAACTTTGTTCTTACTCAGGTTGATGCATTCTGTAAACCTCTTCTGGTTATAAGTTCCCAAAAGAATTTTACTTTGCCTCATTCCCTGGAGATTTTCCCAGTAACTGGATTTTCTCTGCTCCATTTCTATTTTTAGTTTCTAGTCTATGATTATACAACAGAGAACGATTAACGACTGTAAATTAATCTCCAACGCGGATTTTTAATCAAACTATTGTTATAAAACTTGTATTTTATTATTGTTATTTATTAATGTCACCTTATGATCCCAACGCTTTTCTTTTATTAACATTTAATTTAAATTCGAAATCAATGACCTAAAGTAGCTCAATATGCCGCTTTTCCTTAGAATCAAAAGATATCTTTATATTTTGTCCTGTTTTTCTTTTTTTTGGATTTGGGGCCAATATTTGACAGGAAGTGTCAGAATTTCCTCTTGGTTCTTCGACATTCACGCCATATCAGTTGATTCGATACTTATGCACGCGTTCTACTATTCTTGGTACCAGCCAGCCAGAACATTTATATACACTTCTTTTTCCACAAATCCACCAGTTTATTGCAACAAAGCAGCTTGGCTTTGTCAGTCGGAGATCAACGGTTACCAATTTGAGTACGTTTTTGCAGTCAACCACAGTCAGGTTGACGTTATTTATGTTCGTGTAGTGTAGACCGTGGTATTCTATTACGTAAATTCAAATGCCTAGGCTTTAGTGAATCACGTCTCCACCTGCTCGATCCTATTTACGCATTTTTTTTTATATCAGCTTCTGTTCGGCCAATCACGAAGCTAGCTCTAGTGTTCCTCACGGCTCGCATTTGGGACCCTTGTTGTTTCTATTATTCATGAACGGTTGGTCTGCACAAGTTAGTTGTAATATCTTAATGTTCACTGATGATGTGAAGTTATTTTTTTCTATAAATTCCGTAGATGACTGCGTTGCACTGCAGTTTGATTTTCCTATTTCAAATCCTTATTTATTTGTAAAGTTTTTATTTGTATATTCTTCTGCCTTCATTATTTTCAAATAAAATATTGTAAAGGTGAAACCAATTTCTTCCATTATTTTTTGTTATTTATTACACCGGGTCGAATTATATTTATAATACTCGTAGGACCGCATGACCTGAGAGCGGTTAAATTGATCGATATAAGATTCTCATGCTAGTTTTTTATTTATTTCAATTAATTAATGGATATTATTTACTAATCGTACGACGCCCAACAAAAAATATAGTATTAATAAATAAATTAACGACCCATTGCATTTTGCCAGTCAACGCGGAGCAAGATAAAACCTGTTCCAATCTGACGCATAAACGCAGGGCACGATAAAGTGTGCCATTTCAAACTGCATACTGTTTGGCAAAGAAATATTATTATTTATATTTACAAATAATCTGCTTAGTTTTCGATGTGAGTGTTTCAAATGTTGTAGCAGATGGGTTTGCACTTATGCGGTTCTCAAAGAAAAATAACTTTCTAAGAAATTAATATTTAGTATGTAAAAATAGCTTTCGATCGAATTCAACACAAAGTTTTGCTGCAAAAAATGAAGACATTTGGCTTTAGCGATTCCCTAGTTACACTGTTTGAAATTTACTTGTCTGACAGAGTTCAATATGTTACTTATAACGGCTACAAATCTCAAACGTTTCACGCTAGCTCAGGGGTCCCACAAGGTTCCAATCTTGGACCGCTCATGTTTATTTTGTTTATTAATGATTGAATGGATTGCATCAATATTGATAAATGTATGTTTGCGGATCACCTCAAAATTTTTACCGCAGTAACTTCCATCAACGATTGTTATTATATACAAGTTCAAATCGATCGGCTGACTGAATGGTGTAACGCGAATGGTCTACAATTAAATGTCGATAAGTGCAGATCTATAAGCTACACCAGAAAACAAAATCTCATTTTATTTGACTATGCTATTAATGGAGTTTCTCTTATCCGTGAGAGCGTTGTGAGGGATTTGGGGATTTACCTTGATACTTCCCTTACTTTTTCTGCGCATCGAGAGAAGATTGTACTGTCAGCTATGAAGATGTTAGGATTTTTAATTAGAAGCTCTTCTTCGTTTCATCCTGATACAATTAAACTACTTTACTACTCATTTGTCAGATCTAAGTTGGAATATGGGTTTTTGATCTGGAATCCATTCTACTCTTCGCATAAAGAAGCACTGGAGAAAGTTCAAAGAAGGCTTCTAAAATATTTATACTTTAAACAAGAAGGCTCTTACCCTGCGATTGGTTATGACTACCAGCTTCTACTTCAGCAATTCGATGTTGAGTCGTTGGAAGTTAGACGACAATTACAATCAATTAAATTTGTCTATAATCTAGCAAATAACAATATTGATGCTCCTTACCTTTTATCACGCCTACAATTTTTTGTTCCTCGCGGTTCTCCAAGATACACAAGCACGTTCTATGCACCATACTAAACTCTTCCCTGAATTCCCCTATAGTATCAATGTCACGTATCTTTAATTTAATATCATCGCTCTGTGACATACATTTTACACCTCTGCAGGAAATATTGTCAATAGCAAATAAGCAGTTGTCATAATTTGTTAATTTTTGTTTTGCGCATACAAATGTTTTTATATTAGAGTTTAAGCTGAGCTCAAGTACTCTTTATGTTTACATTTTTTTTTTTGTACAACTACATGAATTGTATTTTTTTTGTCCTTTATTTGGAGCAATCTGTTGGGCAAATATATTATTATTATTATTATTATTATTATTATTATAAAAATGTGCTTCTGCGGTGTTTTAAACAAATTTAATAGATACTTTATACACGAACTATAGATATGCACATAACCAAACCATAAATTTAAATGAACTACCTTTAGGTTGCTTACACTCATTTATTTTCAACTTTGCAAATAGTTATGGGAATTGCATTCAGATTCAACACCCAATGTTTTATAATTTATTTAATAAAAGATGTATATCTAAATATCGTTAGTGCGATTTAGGGTAGCCGTTAAGTGGTAAATTCTTAGTAAATCCCGTGGATCTAAACATATGCATTGAAAGCATTTTTTCCTCAATGTTATTGGTGTTGTTGTAAGTCCTCGACGTGTAAATGTAGGGTGCTATAGTGTTAAATTAGAATTTGTACACGCTCGAGTAACAGCCGATTGTATACCTACTCGTTAATGCCTTGACAAGTGAGGTCTGAAAGCGGACCCCTTTATCAGTATCGAGGATCTAAATCGTATTTCTAAGTGAAAACTTCCAAATTCCCGAAAATAGATCGTCAATCAAACTGTCAACTGCTTTGTGCGTGTCAACGCTCACTTTTGAAAAAGAACCGATGGGGTTGAAGCCGGAACGGTGCCCGGGTATATATGCGCCGCGTTTAAAAATAAAGGTGTGTGTCCCTACGCGAAAAAAAAATCGTCGTCTGAAATATTGTGCGCACAGCGGCAACCGACGAAAGTATGGATAAATGTATTTTTAATCTTTTCCGATGCCTCGTTCGAGTACACCACAGCGACACCACGTGTCAAAAGTTCAAGTCAGCCCGTCGTTTATTTTTCTTTTTATGGTCGTATTACGTGAGGTAATGATCTCTTAACTTTTATATCACCTCCTCGTGTGCCCATAAATTTTCCATTTTATAATGATACGCTTGTATCTTTAAGGAAAACATTAAATTTAGTGCTGCTCTTGATGCTATTCGAAACCTAGGCGCCATATTTAATTTTTTCAGGAGAGATTAGGAGAACTTAACGTGCATTAGAATGTATAGAGTGCATTATAGCTTGAATACGCGTCCTAACCTTTTCGTTCTTACAAATGAAGTTAGTCAACTTTGTCGAAATGCTTTACCTCTCTTTTTTGTGTGGAACACGTAATATGGAATATGGTTTTTCCAAGGCAAGTTATAAAATTTAAATTTAATACTCCGACATTCGATTCGGTTTGCGTAAATTAAATATAGAACTTTCGAAAATACGTTAGAAACTTTCCTTTACTAGTCTTGTTTTAGTTCGTAACTTTTGCGGGAATTTCGATTGAAAACACTTTGCTTCGTGGAATACATAGATTTTTCAATAAAATACAGAAAACACTCTAAAAATTTATTCTTTTTAGTTACAATTAGTTCAAATCAGGTGAAACTGTGTCCCAATTTATTTGTATTGGGCATATTATACAAGAAAAATAAATTTAAGAATTAAATACTTTTAATTTTTTAATATATTTTCTTTTCATAAATCTTGGTTTTAGAATCTTAGGAAAATTGCAATAATCATTCGGCCGACTATTTTCTCTTTTTAAAATAAACCCAGAGACCAGAAATATTGCTTTTCTCTCTTAATGACTACCCATGTATAACAAAAGAGTGAAAATAAAACCACGTCTAAAAAGGACTATATTCTTCTTGAGTTTACGTTTATCTGGCTACCTAATTCTCTTCGTTTTAAAAACCATTAAATGTAAAAGCCATAAGCTAGGTATAATATTTGGAAGTGAAAGGATTCCATATGCCAAAGAAGCCAAATTCCTTGGAGTATGGTTTAAACAACCAACAAGGCAAAACAAGCCCAGATGATGTGTAAAAACTTTGCAGGAACTGGGGATGCAACCTGAAAATACTGCTTTGGATGTATACAGCGATAGTGAGTCCAATCATCACTTACGCATCAGTAGCTTGGAGCAAAAGATCTAATCTAGCCACCGCGAGAATTAGCCTCTCGAAAATGCAAAAATTAGCATGCGCATACATAACTGGGGCTATTAGAACCTGCCCAACAGCGACCGCCAAGGTAGTATTAGATTTTACCCTTCTCCACATTGTGGTGGAGAATGACTAAGGAAGATTAGCATGCGCATGCATAACTGGGGCTATTAGAACCTGCCCAACAGCGACTGCCAAGGTAGTATTAGATTTTACCCTTCTCCACATTGTGGTGGAGAATGACTAAGGAAGGAACGATTAGGACTCAATCACCGAACGGAAATTAAACCTGGGGCACGCCCTGGGATGACATACCAAAAAAATCAGCTTTGTGAGGGAATTCATCACAAAGGTTAGTAACAAGAGTAATTGGGATCAAAACACCATCTTGAAGTTTGGTACACTGATGGCTCGAAAACGGCAGAGGGAACCGGAATAGGAATATATGGGTCTAGAACCAAGTACTTCGAAAGCTTGGTGAAATACTCGAAGATCTTCCAAGGGGAAATACCATTCGCCATCGAAAGTTGCATCCACTTCAATATTGAAAGGAATTACCGAAAGCAGGTAAGTCTGATAGTCAAGCAACCATCAGGGCGTTGAGCTCACATGAAATCAGTTCCAAGATGGTCTGGGAATGCCTACGGAAATTAAACTAGCTAGGCAAAAGGAATAAAGCAACTCTCCTGTGGGTTCCGGATAACACACGAGTGCAAGGAAATGAAATAACGGATAATCTTGAAAAAAAAGGCTGGCATATCACTCGCAGGGTCTGAACCCTTTTTCGGGATAAGTAGCAGTACAATACTGAAAAATTTGGAAAACGAAATGGAACAGAAAGAATGCAATTACGGGAGAATCTCTAGGAAATGAGTAAAGACAATGCTTTCAGGCCAATGTAAACTAATCCATGGAAAATAAAGATACTGAGAACGATATACGAACTAGGACAAATCTGGATGACAAAGATAAACGAATGGTTGATGATGCAGGTGAAAGCCCTCCTATAACATCTGTACCAAGATTACAATGAATTGTATTACGTAGTCAAACTACTTCAGAGTAGATTTATAAAGGAAGCGTTACGAAGAGAATTGTGAATGAAAGGAAGAGAGGAAAGCTTATGAAGAGAGACTGAAGTGGAAGAGGAAAATTTAAAAAATTAACATTCACAACCGGAAAAGAAGACCAAGAGACAGGAAAGATCATAAGGAATACATTATTGTAGATAAAATGCTTCTATTCTGAATGTCTTTTTAAATGTTATCATTGCATATCATTAAAGAGTGTTCCTTAAAGGAACAAAGGCCTAAAGCAAAACTGTCAAAATAATAGTAGATTAGATAAATAGGCATATATATAACATAGCCTTGGCACATGACACTATTTGCAGATTCTGCCAAGAGAAGAAAGAAACTGAATACTGTGCCACTGGCATGGAGAAGATCAGGTTTCTGATACTGCGGTCAGAGCTCTCAAAAACAATAGGTCTAATTGAAAAACAAAGTCAGAGCGTGGATAAAGTAGGACAAAGATATTACAAAAGATCGGAAAAGATCGCGGTGAAATAGGTTACTCTCTCCAAACTCTAGCCAAATCTGATCTGATTATTAGCATAAAAAAAATTCTGTATTCCATGGAGATATTCAACATTGTAGCTTTATGCAAATCTTCAGTAGTGACTTTCCTATGTATTTAGACATATATGAGTAATGAATAAGCCCTAAATTTTTACATAGTTGTGTCTGGAAACAAAACACTAAGGATATTAAATTAATTAAATGATGAAACCAGTCAAAAACCATCAGTGTTCTCCATAAAGAAGTAATACTATTTTCTCCATCTAATTTGCGAATACACTTAATCACGTAAATTAATATTTCCTGTTATCCTCTCGCGCTTGTTTCATTCTTGTTGTTGGTAAATGCGGCGTGTCTCCCTTGATATTTCTGCATTGTTGTTATATTATACTTATACTTTTTTTTTCGTAGCGCATAGCACGTAATTAATGCTTAATTAAATGGTATAATTTATGTTATTTTGATGCGACGTTCATGAAGTTAAAATAAACATAACCGTCGTTATTGAAATTCCTTGCACGTTTTATTCTCTGCGTATGTGTATTATTTCTCTTGCCTAAATGCGAAAGGTTGTTCCAAAGATGAGGTTCTAATTAATGAACGTTTTTACTTGAGATTGTGCGAATATTTCTGATTTTCTTTCAAGATGGTAAAAGTAAATACGTGTACACTTTTTCGATTATCTTTCTGGTTGTAATTAAATTTGATATAATTATAAAAGAATTCCCTCATATACAAATTTTCAGCAAATTGCTATAAGCTTGACTATCCTAACTCACTTCTCACTAGATATAAAACTATGACGGTCTCAATTTTAATCATTTGCGAGTTTCCTATTACAAAGTTTAGTGTTTTCAAGGTCAGTATAAAATATAAATTGACAATTTTTTGCGATTTTCTGTTGTATCCTTCGACAAAAGGTTAATCTTCTAAAGGACTTGCGCTCGCTGTGTGTAATATGGATATAATAGTTGATTTTTCGCTATCCTCGAGACTATGAACTCACTTATGTTTAAGGGTAGAGGCAATTTTTTCCAATTCCATTAACACCATTCCTTCAACTTGTGGAGTTCTAACTATAGGGTGATGCCCATTTCACTAAGACGTTGGTGAAAATGGGCAAATATTGTTCTGCATAAAGACATCTACCTGCATGTGAATTACCATCGACAAGACCATAAACAAAATGCATATCACACAACTCAGCATTTGCGCAATTCGTGTTAGAAAACTTTGAAAATACTTTCACACAATACTATTGAAATGATAAAAAATGTTTGCCACCTTGAATACTTTTACTGAGCCAGGTGTAAGATTAAATCATGTCAGGTACACTGTAACAAATTTTCAATTTATCATTAAATATCCTGTAACTTTAAAGCTTTAAAGTCATTTAGGACATAGATTCATATAATGAACTTTTATAATCCAATAGCCGTGGTAATTAACCCAGAAAATTTGTCGCATATTTTTAGAATCACCCTGTATATGCTAACGTATCGAACAACATTTAGCAATTTGACTAGACCTAGAATTCTTATTGGTGTAGTAGTACCATTCATGAAAGCAGAAAAAAATAAAATATACATAACTATGGATCACGTGATGTGCATCTTACATTAATTTATATATGGGTATGGGTTTAAACTAACCGTTTGCACCCTCAAGTGTAAATGTTGGAAATAGATAGTTAGTTAGTTAGTTCAGTAAGAGATAGCATCTGCATGGTTGGATTGAAAATAATCCCGCAGACATTTATTTTAGGTTTAAAAATCCAAATTGGTCTTCCAGTATCGTCTTGGAATCTTAAACATTGACATCATTCTATCCCTCATAGTGTCAATATTTGGGATCAATTATAGCAAAAACTACCGATTGCTCTTTTCCGACTCGACCAAGCCGAATCGATTCAGTGCGCGTTCTGCCTTAGAGTTCATCCAACAAATTTCAGGCCCTGAAGGTAGCTCAGTATCTTGCTGAATGAGATTGTTTTCAGGTCTTCTAGGGAAGGGTCGGCCTTTCTGAAGGTTACGTACCTGATCCTTCCTACTCCTGAAAATATGTGCAACTGTCTCCTCAGCTTCTAAACATCAGTCACATCAGAGAACCCGACCCTGCATTCCTTAGTTCTGGCATGATTTCTTCGCATGCACCAAACTGCTGCCCTGGCTGTTCTAATATTGGAGCACTTTCTAATTTGCCCAGAATTTGATGGCATGGTGCATGGACATTGGTGTTATGCCAATGGCAGCTTCTGGTCATTGAAATTGCTCCGTAGCGCCTTTTTTTTGGCAAGGATGTCTATTTCCTCATTTCCGATGATGACTAGATGAGTGCCCAATGTGTTTTGGGTACGTTTACAGCTCCAGATCAGTTTCGAGTTGGATTTATGCGCCTCTAGTGTTTTTAACAACGCCTGACGATCGCTGAAGATTTTGAATTTTTGAAATTCCTCTCGCACATATCTCAATGGCATAGATTTCAGCCTGAAAGATTGTTGTGTATTGTCCAAGGTTGCAATATCTTCTGACTCTTGAACTGCGACAAAATATCCTTGCGCCCACATCTTGCTCAGTTTTCGAACCGTCCCTGAACCAACAGATGTTGAAACTTTATATAGACAAACATATTATACTCTGCTGGACGTCCGATTTGGAAGCGCATCCTGGATCTTCTTCTGGTCTATATTCGCAAGGGGCATCTTCAGGAATAAGGTTACGGGTGTTGAACAGAAACTGGTCAACAACAGTTGATCTAGAATGTGGTTTCGGAAACCCATTGGAGTATAGCATGAACAACGACCGCGGAAGTCTAGGTGTTAATATAGGCAAACATTACTTCATAAGAAATTGTAAGATTACCCAATTTAGATGTTAGTTTTATCACCCAAATTATTTACCACATACTTTTCTAGTTCTGCAAGCAGGCATTTGTGTGGCATACGAAGGACATAGTTCGGGTTTGTTCCGAAACAAATTACAACAATAAAATGTGTATGTTTCTCGATCAGATACTATTAACAAAGCAAAAAATATTCTAGAACAAAATAATTATCCAAATTCTCTTATAAACAAAATATTCAAACAAAGAATTTTTCTTTTTTATAATAAATCACCAAAAAATATAAATAATAGTCAAACAATTACAAAATTTATAAAAATTCCTCATGTTAAACATTTATCCGAAAAAATAAATCAAATTTTCGACCATATAATTACAAAATTGCTTATCAAAACACAAACAAACTACAAAACCAAATCTATTCAAAATTAAAATCAAAAATTGAAAAAAGTAAAACATCACACATAGTTTATAAAATAGACTGTCAAAATTGTAATGGTGTATAGGTGAAACCATGCAATATTTGGAAAATAGAATAAAAGGACACAAATATAATAAAAATCTTACAGCTTTAAAAAATCATAAAATAACTCAACTTTGATTTCAACAACGTAGCAATTTTAAACAAAGAACAAAATTTAAAAACACATAATATACTTGAAATAATTCAAATTTATAAACATAAAAATGGAGTCAATGATAAAACTGATATACAATATTTCACAAAATTATTTAATTTAATTTTATAACTAAATACAATATTTTTAAAGAACTATTTAATTACAAAATTCAAAAACAAATAATCAAAACATCCTATTTAAAACGCCATCTTTAAATAAAACATAATAATATATTCAAAATCCTAGTAAACTAAACAATTTGTCAATTATTAAACAAAAACATTTTATTTATAATTTACACTTTTTACATTTATATTTATATACTTGAAAAAGCTTTCAAATAAAGCGAAACGTTGTAGTACTCATTCATGTTTTCAATATTTACGACCTAAAAACCAAGAGAAAAAGAAATTAAAAATTAAGTGGTTTGTGGTCTTATTTCATATATCAGTTCCAATTCCTGTCGCTGGTTATTAATAATTGCAGATTCAATTGTATCTCAGCAGCAATTATGGAAGACGATCTGATTCCGCCTAGTTTCTCTACACGTCTAGAAATTTCAACTAATTGGAATTGACGTATACTTAGTAATTTATTGTAGATATTCCTCGGAAAGCGTTTTCGTCTTTATAGCTCCCAGTTCACGTAGACGAACTTTACCACAATAAAACCAGGTTTAAAAGCTATTGGAGGCGTCGACTAGTGCACACCAATCACATAAACATAGAATTAAGCAATAAAAACCTTACACGCTTAAACGTACGGGAAACTGCTGTCTTATTATCGGACACATGCATAATTTAATGCCCTAAAACATCGTATTTAACTTATTTATATTTACGCAGTAAATTACGCAGCGTCACTGACTTTATTAGCCCTTAAAATTTAATGGTTTTTGATTAATTGTAAAATTGCAGATCTAAGTACTCAATAAAAACGGTTTACGATCAATTAATATATTGGTCGTCAGCCCCGTTTCGGATTTCACGAACGAATCCATTCCTTATCTCCCTATACCCAATAATTCGCTCACTCTATTCGATACCCGAAAGAAATTACCCAGAACCATCCGTCGACATTTAATCTCTTTCTTTCCTCTCTCCGCTTTGCCGCATTCCAGCCCGCGTAGGTCACCGAATTCGAAACTGCATTATATTACTGACGCTGTGCCCCCAACAACGGCGCTTATTTAAATTTTATGTCTTCAATTTGTAGGCGTGTTGATGGAGGCCGCTTAAAACTTTATCCCTACGATTCTGTTTGTCCGATGACCTATTTCTAGAATAAGGTTTTAATTGGTTTATGAGCCATGTATTTTATTGAAAGGCGCACGTCGAATTTCAATGACCGCATCCCCTCCCAAAAGTTCCGCGCAGAACGGACATGCCGATATGGTTCGGGACTCGCGTGTGTTTTTATGTCGGTTCGAACGATATTAAAAGTTTAATACTGGCACGATTTAGTGCCGTAATTAAAAAGGATTTTAAATCAAGCCTTCGGACATGATCTGCCGAACGCCGGTCCGTTTTATATGACGGAAAGTTTATTGCTTTATTAGAGGGCTTTTATAGAATTGGAAGGAAACAAAATAGAAGTTGTACATATACGCAGTTCGTTCCACGGGGAGATATCATAAACTGCAGAAGCAGAAACCCTTCAACCACAGACGGCATTAAATAAAACAAAAAAGCTATGGATATGCATAAAACATACATTCACTTTTCGGATGGGAAAATGCAATTGTTATGACTGAAGAAAACATCATATATTCCGTCGATAAATATAATTCAAAACCTATAATTCCAATTTTTTCTGACATAGCTTATCATACCGTGCGGGTGTAAAATGCAGAAAAAAGCCCGAAGGCATAAGTGGGTATTTATGGAACACATGCGATTTATAACTGATAGTTTATACAGATAAACTAGAGTCGCTAGGGAATCTCAAAAATCCCACTGATTTGTTAGTAGATACTTGGGATATGTTACGCGAGCGGGTGTAAAACTTTTTTGGAGTAGGGCTCACGTGGGTACAATCGGTATTGAGAAAGCAGATCAATTAGCCAAAGAAGCGGTGTCTAAGAGGGATAGCGCCCTAATTAGATATGCGATAATTTGGGATAGCATATTTAAAAATACATTTAAGGACAAACTTGATAATGATTGGGAGGGTAGGTGCGATACTATTTTAAATGGGAGGTGAACTAGCAAATTTGTCGGTAATAATATAAATGTTTTAATATAATTGCTAGTGATTGGAGTAACTATGATCAAGTTACTGTCAAGTATTAATGTAGGTACTCCTATTGTTATATCACCTTTCAATTGATTACTTTGGTCCAGATTTCTGCTGCTAGCAGAAACAACTCCACGATGTGGAAAAAGTCGAGGAGTTGCGTCTATCGAAGTTGAAAAGATGTGGGGACTGCCTCTTGCAAAACCAGAAGGATAATAATAATAATAATTTGCTGTTTATTAGTAATAAGACTTTGGGATGCTTCCCAGGTCCTGCTTTCTGAAGATTTGCCATGGTTTATCGATTATATACCAGGAGACTATTGTTTTATACATTCGTATACGTATCATATAACAAAGTCTTTTGAACACAGAAATCTTAACGTATTCTTGACCATTTCTTAAAAATGTTGAAACACAACGGTTTTTAAACAATGCGCTTTCGTATGTGCGATTTATGTTTCGACTAGTATTTGTGTACAAAAGATTTAAATGATCGTAAGTAGAAATCTTTGGCGTGTTTTTTTTTATCTTCGTCGTACATATTATTAACACTAAATTGCCTATCATTTTATTATTTTATTTGTAAAGACAATTCAATTTATAAATGAGATTTTCTTAGATATTCTAGTCGCATTCACACATTTTCACAAATTTGTATGTCAAAGATTTTATTATACTAATAACTTTATTATTTTTTTTTCAAACAATAATTTATATAAAATATTTTATCTTCACTTTTACATTATTTACTTTTAATTACAGCTTATGTTATATTCCTATATAAACCTTAGAAAATTATAAAGAAATTGATAAAGAATATTATAAAAATCCTGTAACTTAAATATAACACAATTAAATCAAAATATTTGTTTCCTTCTTGGGGTAGTGTTCGTTTTAACTTACGACGTCGTATGTAATTAAAGATTTTGAAAAAAAATAATAAAGGGATTTTTTTCTCACCTGCAAATAATAGGGATGTTATAAGGCATAATAGAAATTGAAGAAAAATATTTTTTTTTCAATATCTTGAAACCGGTAAATCAAATTTAAAATTTTGATATCACCGTTGTTTCTATCTTAAAAATATTTGATTACATTTTATCCTGAACTCAGTACTCCACCTACTGGTATTACACGAGGCTACCTATTCTAAGTATGGATTAGAATGTTCCTACTATAACCAAATTTCCCTATTATTATTAATAATAAAAACGAAAATGTAATAAATCGGGCAGCTATCAGTTGTTATTATCTTAAAATCTTACTCTGGGAGTATTCATTAAATACAGTGAGCAGACAATCTTAATCGACACCATTATAGAATTTTATAGCCCTTTCTAGCAGTTGTTGTGGGGAAAAACACAATGTTCATTCACGAGCTTGAATTTGACAGTAGTTTATGAACGAAGTCAAAAATTGAACGAACGCAACTCATACATTTCAATCTTTTGTAATTAGTTATGAGCTTAATAATATCATCTATGCATTTCGATTCATTCCCTAACTGGCGATAGAATCCCAAATCGTAAATGAATGTTATGTTCTTCCCAACACTACCAGCAATACGGAAGGGGGACGTAAGCTTAGATATATGGAATACACAATTAATCAACTAGAAACTTATGTTCACACTAGTGACGTTCCAATTTTTTTTATTCCAAAAGAAGAGAATTGGCTGACTTGGTATAAAGTATTTGTTAAAAAAGAAAGGTGTATGTGTCCAATAAATGCAAGAAAAAACCTTATAACAAAAATACTCAGCAACGAAGTGAGTAGAGGACCCGTAAGCATGCAAAATGCTGTCTTTAGCATGCGGATTTGTTTTACTCCAACATAATGTGGATAAGGATGACGTTGGCTTACAGAGATCGTTTAAGAAGCTCGTTACTGTACATCGAAGCTAACTTGTACATTGTACACTTCGAATATATTTTTCCTATATCATTTGGACACAAGATTACCTAGCGTAAAAAAAAGTAATATATATAATAATGGTATCAAAAATTAATTTTCATTTTTGAAAAATATACAATAATGCTTCTTTGATGCAAGTTTAACAGAAAAAAACCTTGTTTTTTTTTTCTCTCATTTTCAAGGTGCACATCCCAAAAAAAATGAGGTGCTCAACTTGTATTCAAATTGCGTAACTCAAACGCATGCGCATTGTATAGTCGACGCCTATGTAATGTATTCTCGGAAAGGTTTTAGTTTTTGATGTAAACGACACAATATAATGCAATGTTTAAAAAAATTATCTTTTCCAATCAAATAACAAATATTATAACTTTTGATGATTTCAATTCACTAATCTCATCTCTTTATAAATGAACGTTGAAATCCCCTTAGAAACAACAAATAGGAACATGTGTTTACACACATATTAATGCTGCGGAAGAAGTCGTAAATATGTCACTTTTTCTTTGTCACTAAGCAAATTTCCCCAAGTGTGGGACAATTACTTCATTTATTTATTTATTGAAGTATTTTTCCAGCAAAATTAATTTACCAGGCAAAGTTACACCTATCTGTGGTGGTAATCTGCGATTTACACTCTTTTTGGTGTAATTTTACCTTATATTTTACATGTTTTTTTTCACACACCAGTGAAGTCAATTTACCAATATTTTTTAGAGTGCAGTTTTCAAGATAAATGCTTCATATGTTTTGCTTCGCGGGTTCTTCAATATTTCTATTAATACCATCTTTTTACTAGTCTAGATTTGTCAAAGATCTCGTTTTATATTTAACAATACATAGGCTAATTAATCGTTTTGAAATACTCCTCCGTCAAGATTTTAGACATTCACGACTTTTCCAGCATTCAATTTATTTACGAAGACATTAAAATACCTCGTATATCTAAAAGTTCATTTAATAAGCGAGAAAACGCTCCTGTGATCCGAACATAAATCTTTAATCATTTTCCTTAGATTGGGAATACTTAAAAACATAGTTCTAGACGGTCGAAATACCAGATGACGGTGACTTTTCTTTATTTATATCTAATTATATTCAATACGCCGCAGCTGATACGAGTTAAGATCAAAGGCACCTCAGATCTCCTCTATATATACGGTACAGAAACTAATTTCGAAATAAATGAGAACTTGGCGGATTCGGTTTAATTTTATATTTTATTTATGCCGCTCATTCACGGTGAAAAATCCGTCCGCGCTCTTCTCCTAACTGAAATTTATTTTACAATTTCCCATTTACGACCTCCACCAGGGAAATTAATTACACGCCGAAAAGTGGGGTACAGTTACTACCTACTGTATATATCCGACTGGGAGCACCGAAACAGCAATTTCCTACGATTTAACGTGAATGACACAAAACTATCCATTATTACGTTCGTACCTCGAAAGTTTCCTCGAAGTAATTTAAATTAATTTTAAAGGCAACTACATCGCGCTGCCTTCAACGAGGAGCGCGTGTGTGCGGTAAATGGCGTTCTCGTTTAAGTCGACAAGAAAATAATGCACCCCTAAGGATTTAACTTCTTAACTTGCGATGCTATTTGCAAATTGCGACCTGTTACAAAAGGAAATTGTTTCACTTAAATTGCAGTTCGCTAAAAGCGGATCCCGGTGAATGGCACAAGTTTAACTAGAAATCAAAGGGCGCGGAACTTGGAACTGTAATGACGCAATCCAGTATTACTTTTTTATATTAAATATATTTCACTACAAAGACATACAAGGAGCATTCTTTAAATTTGCGGAATGAAGTATAAATATAAGTATGTTTATATAGCTTTGTTTATATATATATTGTTTATATATGTATATGTTTGTATAGCTTCTTTGTTTAAAATCTCCACCAACAAACACTAAAAAATGTAGGTAATTTTTCTTGGTAAAAATCACTTTTCTTATATTTTTCCGCACTGAATGGAGGTAAATTATAGGAACATTTCTGATCCTTAAAATAATCTCTAATATTGTACTATTACTAAGAAAAATATTAATATCTCTTAGGAAAAACTTGAAATTTCTTACAATTTGGAAAATTACCGTCATAATGCCCAGAGGCGTGGTGATTTTTCTTGTGATTCAGGGTAAACTCATCAGCGTTGTACAAGCATGGATCGAGGAGGAGGCTCAATTTCCCCAAAACGATCACAGTAACATTTACGAGAAGAAGGAACTTTAGATTGTCTTGGACACCTAAAACTCCGAAATGAAGAAATAAAACTGGCAGAAGAAATGACTTGAAGTTTACTTGCAATTGACACCTACAGAGGATTAAAACCAGGATGGAGATGATATCCACATTTTCTAAAAGCGCTCTGAGAATTGATCTGGAATCGAAAACGACTGCGAAAACTGGAGCTGAAATCTACAGTGAAGTGAGAAAACACAGTGTCAGGTAAGGAATTGAGTCAAAGAGAATCTCAAGGAACGTACAGTGGATGTTTCAAGGCAAATCTATGAGACGACCTTTATTAAAATAGTCCGTTGAAAGAGACGACTGAAGAATTATTGCAGTTCAATCAGAATCACGTTCGTACGGTAACAGGCTTCCTTACAGTATACTGGGAAAAAATTGGGATCAACACCAAAGATACCAAATGGCTTGCCAAATTTCTGTGTGATTGCGAAACTCCGGACGCGAAAAGTCATGTATTTTTCGCTGAGCCAAATTGAGGATTATTTTGACCAACTTGGCAGGGGTTTGTACAGATTAGTACATGGTAGATAATTGAGTGACTGGTATAATTGAATGGATAAATGAATATAAAAGTAAAGCCAAAAAACTGTCATGTTTCTGGAGACTCCACGTCAGACGGTTTCACAATCAAAATATGGAAACCAAGCAATTGGGTTAATACGGCTGGAAAACCAGAACAGCGCTCAAGGAAGAAAAAAAATTCAAGAAAGGAGACAATAGGCTATGTGACTATTTGGGAACGACAAGCTCTAAGATCCTTACAATTACATAAAATCTTAAAAAAATATTCCGTGTGGACAAAAAATGTACTACTGGCCCAATAGACACAAGGGACCATATAATACAAGATGTAGAAAGATATACAGAAATAAAGAAAGATTCTGCATCATCAGTAGAGACAAAAATTTACAGAGTACTCCCCAAATACAAAATTCAATTCACTATCGAGCACATACGGCTTAGCTTGACACACACTACAGCAAGCCTCCAACATTTCTACTGCCTTTCAAAAATTTATCAAACCCTATAGTCAGTTCTAGAAATTCACGATGCCATCTACTCAACTCTCACTTAAATTCTAACGATACATTAGTTGGATTCGATGTCACTAGTCTCTTTACAAATGTTCCAACAGATAAAACACCAGCAATAAACAAAGAAAAACCTTACAACCACCCTGCAAACAAGAACCATGCTGAGTGAGAAAAAAAAGGCCAATTACGAAAAATATATCCAAATATGCGTAAAAACAATACACTTCCAGGTAAGACACAAATTCTACCAACAAAAGTTTGGGATGGCGATGGACCCACCTCTGCCCCAGTTCTGTGCAACATACATTTGGAACAATTTGAACCAGCAGCAATAGAACACACCATCTCAAACCAAGGCTTTGGCTCAGATACGTCGACGACAACTTCATGTTGTGGTCCAGAGGGCCCCAGACTAGGTAAGTCTTCCGCTTCGATTTCACATGCTCCCAAGTGCAACGCCCTTGAGTTGCACAGTGCTACGCAGTTCGAGGGGAGATGGATGGGTATTTCATCCTGTTCCCCACAAAATCTACATTCATATTTCTTTTCCAATCCCAGCTTACTCAGGTGTCCTTTCAGTCTACAATGCCCTGAAAGTATTCCTGTCAATATGCGAACGTTGTTCTTACTCAGGTTGATGCATTCTATAAACCTCTTCTGGTTATAAGTTCCCAAAAGAATTTTACTTTGCCTCATTCCCTGGAGAATTTCCCAGTAACTGGATTTCCTCTGCTCAATTTCTATTTTCAGTTTCTTCAGTATTGTACTGCTACATAACCCGCAAAAGGGTTCAGACCCTACAAAAGGCATACCAGCCCATTTTTTTACGAGATTATCCGTTATTTCGTTTCGCTCCACTCCTGTGTGACCCGGAACCCACAGGAGGGTTACTTTATTCCTTTTGCCTAGCTCATTTAATTTCCCTAAGCATTCCTAGACCAACTTGGAACTGATTTCATATGAGCTCAGCGCCTTGATGGCTGCTTGACTATCAGACATGATGATAATCTCCTGCTTTCGATAATTTCTATCAAGATTGAACTGAGCACATCTTTCAGTAGCGTGTATTTTCGCCTGAAATATAATTCGCTATTTTCCCAAGCTTTCGAAGTATGTGGTTCTCTGCCCATATGTTCCTATTCCATTTCCCTCTACCGTTTTGGAGCCATCAGTATACCATTTGATAGCATTTCTAATCAAGTTCAAGATGGTGTTATGATACCACTTGCTCCTGTTACTGAGGTTTATGATGAATTCACAAAGCTGATTTTTTTTAACATATCATCTCGGGGCATGTCCCAAGTTTGATCACCGTCAGGAGATTGAGGTCTATGCCTAATCAATCATTCCTCTTCTTGACCATTCTGAGTGTGGTTCTTTTTGCCACGTCCTCTACTACAATATGGAGAGTGGTAAGATCCAATACTACTTCGATAGCTGCTGTTGGGCAGGTTCTCATAGCCCCCGTTATGCATACACATGCTACATGCTTTGCACTTTCGAGAGGTTAATTCTCGCGGTGGCCAGATTAGTCCTTTTGCTCCATGCTACTGATGCATAGGTGATGATCGGTCTCACTATCGCTGTATACATCCAAAGCAGTATTTTTGGGTTGCATCCCCAGTTTTTCCCTGCAAAGTTTGTACACACCATCAGAGCTCTTTTGGCCACTTAAGTGAAAGAAAGTAAACTTTATTTGCTTAAAATCCATGTTGGTCCATGTCGTGACTCAATCCTTTCAACAAAAACGTTTAAATTTAAGTTTTTATATGTTTCAAATTTAATAACCCTTAAAGAATTTGTTTTATTGGATATACATAATAAATTATTATTACTAACAGTTAAACTAAATTTATTACCGGAGCAAGGCGAATTAATTGTTCAATACCAGAAAATGACCTGTTTAATACCTCACATCTACCTCGGGTATAAATGCTATTATAAACGTTAAAGCAAACATTTGAAACAAAGCCCAAAATTTGTGTACACAACTGCTTAGACATAGAATTTTACGATAAACATAAAATAACGATAAGGGGTAATTTTAAGGAACGCTTAGTAATAGCTGCAACACATGTGTGATCGTTTATGAGAGATCGTAAAAGGAGAAGCTAAATACGTTTAATCATAAACGCATAATCGTCGTCTTAAGTTCGGTATTCTGTGGAACTACGGCGAAGGAGCAGAATCTTGTTCTTTTAAGGACTATATTCCGAACAGACTGCGATTATCTCAGCGGTTACGGTAGTTTTATTAAAAAGCGATGCCCTTGCATCTATTAGATCGGATTGGATGGCTTTTCCGGCGAAATATGGCTGCAGTTGTTGTGACGCCATTTAACCAGTAATAGGCCCGACTAATGGGACAGTTTGGTTGACAATGCCCTTTTTAGCATATTGCTGCTATACAGAAGTTGCACTTCAACGCAAAAGAAGCAAAATAATAAGCGAATGATAGTTTTATATATTAGCAATTATTACAGATCCTTTTCCTACAGTTTGTCTACAGATGGAAGCTGTTACTTGATTACTTTATTTGATGAAATCATATTACGTATGCTAGAACTTACAGCTATGGTAACAAGAGAAATAAATAGGAATACACTTAATATTCTCCAAGGTTGTTGCTACAAAGTATTGCTAAATTGCATATTCTAGAAGGTTTACAGCCGCTAGTGATAGGAAGTAAAAAGATTCAAATTAAAAAGACGAAATACCTGGTGGATTGGCTCGATCAAAAACTTACATGGAACCACGTATTCAGAATAAGTACAACCAATAAAGCCAGGAGCCCCTTAGGCAGGTGCATAAGGTTATGTAGAAGAAAATTGATTCTGTGGTTAGATACAAGAATAACTAGAACCATGATAATATTCGGAGCAGTGGCTTGGTGGTCAAGGCGATAGGCAGGGGCAATCAAAACGGCATATAAAGATTGGTGTGTCTGTGTGCCCCAGGTGCGATGGAATCGACCTTTGCCGCCGTAATGGAAGTAATTTTAAAGGTGTCATCACTACATATTTACATACAAGAAACTGCTAAATCATATAGACTTATGCACAGTCAAGGACCGATATATAAATCGCACAGTGCTGACTATCAGAAGCTATTAGATCAATCCTCATGATTGCGCCAAATGATGCCATTATTCAGAAATTCAGCCTAGAAACAACGTAGCAGGTTTACAACATCAGTTGAAAAGGATTGGGAGAAAGACACTGCGACAAGAGTGGACTCGCAGTGGTGTATGAACGGCTTTAAAACTGACTACCACGCAAAAGAGAGAATTAATGAAAAGATGGTCCAAAAAGGCCTTTTTGGTAGGTATAAACAATGATACAGCGGTATTCTAGGCTGAAGTTGCCGCAATATATCAGAAACTTAAAGCGATCAATTGTATGTGTATATGTATATACATACACATATTGCAAAGGTGATATTACACTGCGACCTAAAAGATCTATTGTGTCCCCTGTTCTTGCTGCTTCACAAGTGGCCTTCCAATCCTATTCCTTTCAGAAAGTGTAGGATATCAGAAGGCTCCAAGTTAGGTAAGCCTCCCTCCTCAATTTCACGTGCTCTCAGGTGCAACGCCCTTGAGTTGTACGGTGCTACGCAATATGAGAGGAGATGGATACCATCTTGTTCCCCAATTTGCTCCAGTCGTTTTGCTCCTCCCTTTGTTCTTTCCTTGTGAGGTACTCTCACTTTGGAAGTGGAACTCTTCTTATGGAGGTCCTGCTCCAATTCCTGTTTATTAGCGGTGTCGTTCCGCTAATAAACGTCCTTCCTCCATGGTTGATCTTAGTAGCTAGGGAAGAAAAGGTCCACCTCCACAGAGCCCCACATGCAGAGGTAAGGCTAAATACAATGGGTTGCGCCAGGTACCCCAAGGTTGGACTAGTAGACTGGTCTTCTATCCAGCCACGCATCCCATCAGCCTAGTCCGCCACCTTAAGATTTAGGTTTTTATTGAGGTTGTCTCCTCTCGGTCCGTGCACTTAAGCCAAGACCCCCCATCCTTTTCGGGACCTGGTTTAACAGTTGGGCTTTCGGTAGCCGAAAGCAACAACTGGCATCGTTGAAGAACCCTGTGCAAGCCCTTAGCCACGACACGACAGCTCGGGCGAGGGGGAATCGTTCACGGCAACGGTCTTCATTCATCCTGCCCCGGTTTTAAGCAGAGAGGGCGAACTTATAGCCGCCACTATAAAGCGATCAATTGCGCAAATGCTGACTGTAAGCTGATTTGGAATTGTGTAAGCGCTCTAAATGAGGTGGACATCTTAAAAGATAATTAACATTGACTTGAGTTTGCAGCAACTCGGGTGTGGAGGGAAATGCGGCTGTAAAGGATTTTGCGAAGGTTATCAAGCTCACTCGTTGGAGCGGATCCCTAACAGCAAAATGAAAAGTCCATTAATGAATGGATGCATAATGAATCAAAGGAGTGGTTGCGAAAGTCACCAGAACAGAGACAGGTGAAAGAGTTTTTATAGGAACAGAGGATAGCAGGTCTGCTGATTGGCCAGTGTAGACTAAGTAACCATGTATATAACGTAAGTTTGGCAGATGATGCTATTTGCAGATTTTGTCAAGGAGTGAAGGAAATCCCAGTTCACGTGCTGTGCCAAGGTGATGGCCTAGGGAGGACAACGCTTCTAGTACTTGACGTGGAAAACCCCACGGCTAACAAGGCTACATAAAGAAGCCGCTCTCAAAGACATACCGTGTATAAAATAGTGTGTATACTGTACAATACAAAGCAAACGCATAGGCAGTTCATATCCGAAAGTAAAGTAAAAATATTCCATAGCAAATAATGGAATTGGCAAACTACAGTCCTTATTAGGGCCACCCTGAGGACGGTACTAGAAACACTGTTGAATCGTCGGATTTAAGAAATCCAACAGACGATGGAAACAGTACAAACACCAACTCAAATAATACCTATTACGTTACTATTATTGTTATAATCAGGTACTATTTCGTTGACCATTTTGTTATTGTTTATTATTCTGCGTCACTGTTTGTTATTCATTTTGTTTATATGCGTACAAGCATTATTAAATCGAAAATAACTCTTCATGACATCATGATTTCGATAATAAAATGCAGGATTCAAGAATTTACAAACCTAGTTCAAGGGCTAAACTTACCTATAACATACCTTTCTCATTGAAAAAAAAAGATTTCGTCATTTAATCTTTTACTGGCTTCTCTTCGGAAATCAGTCGATATGATATAGACAGACTTCGTATAACAATTTCCCAATTGGGAAAATACATGTATACACATTTACGGTATCGTGGCAAACAACTCTATCAAATACGGGGCAATTTTAGCAATTACAGCAGAATGCATTTCAAACGAATCAACAACGGAACGCATTAAAAAATAAATTTAATCCACTTGAGATCGCATTGCGATAAATTAGTATTATTAAGCTGTCAGGGAACATCCAACGATTCAAAGAATTGTTACCGTGTTCATTTTCAATTCAACATAATTCCGTTTAAATTACTACCATTCTGGAAGCATCATTAAACGTACACCACTCAACATTATAAAAGATCCCGCGATATAAAAATGTTTATGGGAGCGAACGGTTGCATTCGTTTTAATATGCCCGCGTTATTATCTACGAAATATTTCAAATACTATTGTATAATTTTTTTTCTTCCATTTTCTGTTCCACACTTAGCCTTATTATCAGATTAATTACGGTATTGCATGTCTGGCTCGTATTGCTGTTCCCGGTTTCTACACTTCAGGTCGTTCGGTTGTAATTTAAAAATAAATTTATTAGAGAAAAACATACATCGCGAACCACAGCAAGAGCGATATTATTCTTGTGCTTGTAAGTAATTTGTGGTAGTTTAGTCGTAGTTAACTTATGAACCAAACTGTTTACCTTGATAAGCAAAAGTTTTCGCAGTAGATACTTACCCGATATTAATATTTATTTAACTTTAAATGATTAATGAAAAGCCCTGGTAATTTGGACGTATAGGTCATAGAGAAAACCAACTGGTTCCCTTTTCGTTTATTTAACGACACTACGTTTCGTTACTAGTTTAGTAACATTTTCAAGTACAACGGAAATACCTATCAGACTTTCTTCTGCTCTAACAAATTTTATTTTGGTTTGGCACGATTTCATGATCTCCACTCCATATAATCTCTTTAGTTCCTGGCAGAACCTGGAAACATCTGCCACCCATTTTTCACCTCGCTTTGCGTATCCGATATTAATATTTAGTTAACCTTTGAATGCTTATTAATTAATTTAATTAATTATTATTAATAACCAAGGAAGTAAAGTATCTGCGTCTTACCCTCGATGTGAAACTAAGCTGGAAAAATCACTTAGTCAAAACAACGACCAGGGCTACGCAACTATTCTGGCGTTGCAGGAGGGTTGCTGGCAAAACCTGGGGATTAAAGCCGAGGGTGATCTACTGGCTATATACTGCCCTGATAAGATCAGCAATAACATACGGGGCAGTAGTCTGGTGGAGGAGGACAGAAGTGTCCTCCGCAGTGAAACTGCTAACCGCTGTTCAGAGACAGGCGTTGCTGGGTATCACTGGTGCAATTAACAGCACAGGGACCGCCTCTCTGGAGACCATTGTGGGCCTCCCCCCGCTGGAGCTTTATGTGAGAGCGGAGGCAATGAATACGATCCTTAGACTGAAAGCCAACAACTTGTGGCATCCCAACTTCAAGGTGGGGTGAAAATCTCCATACCGAACAAAGACCAGGCACGCAGTGAGATCGCTGCTAATGATAACTGGTTCACGGACGGATCCAAATCCAGCCAAGGCACAGGAGCCGGTATTTGTGGGCCCAGTCCTAATCAATGGATATCCATAAGCCTGGGGAAACATACAACGGTTTTTCAGGCAGAAGTATCCGCCCTTGCAGCCTGTGCAGAAATGATTGCAAAAGGGGGCTACATGAGGAGGAAAATTAATATAATGACTGACAGCCGGGCTGTCATTAAGGCAGTCTCGAACCCAGTAACTAGGTCAAAACTACTTAGAGACTGCAAACTATCCTTCAATACACTGGCATGAGACAACACGGTGTCTCTGATTTTGGGTACCGGGACATGAAGATATAAAGGGTAACGTAATAGCCGACGAACTAACCAATGAGGGCTCTAAGAGACACTTCATGGGTCCAGAGCCCGTATGTGGGATCACTAAGGATTCCGCAAGAAGGGAGATCTGGACCTGGTTAGATAAAGAAAGCACAAAGAAATGGAGGTCGACTGAAGGTCAACTCCATACCAAAACGCTGATAGGGGATGGCAATGGTAGTTTCTCTGATAACCTACTCAGGCGCAGTAAGAAAGAAGTTAAGACCATTACTGGGTTGGTAACTGGGCACTCTCCCCTGAAAAAGCATCTATATAATACAGGCCGAATAAGCGAACCGTGGTGCAGAAGATGCGAACTACAGGAGGAAACTAGTTTACAGGTAATCTGCACATGTGAGGAACTTAAGGTACTTAGGCAGAAGTTCTTCGGGAGAGATCTATTGGAGCTCTCGAAGGTTCTCAAGTTTCTACTGGGCAAGATACTGGGCTTTATAGAGAACACCAAGTTGCTCGAGTGGAAATAAGAGAATCAATAGGGATGGTACAATGAGCACCTTGCTCAAATGCCCGGACATCAAGTGCCCACCCTAATTTGAATGAATGAATGAATGAATGCTTATTAATGAAAAATCTTGATAATCTGGGCGTTTAGATCATAGAGAAAACCAACTTATTTCCTTTTCTTTATCTAATGACGCTACGTTTCGTTACTAATTTAGTAACATTTTCAAGTACAACTGAAATATAAGCCTTTCTTCTGCTTTAGCAAATTTGGTCTTGGTCTGACACGACTTCATATAATCTCATTATTTCGCAGTAAGTGCATTTTAAACTGGACTTGTACAACAGTACAATCCTCAGAGCGGCCAGGCTCATCTCAATTTTTTTCCTAAAATTGTTTTCATTTCGGTATCATGGACATTTGCCACATATTCTCATCAAGCGGTTGATTCTCATATATATAGCACAAAACTTGCCTTTTTTATAAAATAAATAAATAATCTAGCAAATCGGTAAGCACACGTAATTCTCGACCACTTTTAACTCTCCATACAAAAAAAATCAATTCTATTCTGATTCTGTTTTCCATTTCGCACCCGTTTATTAGGCAAAATGATATACGAAATAACAAACAATAGCATCCAACGGCGTGATTCACTTGACTTGACCACGTGCTTACACAATTTACGAATTATACATGAATATTATATATATTGTATTCATGTTTCTCCTAAACAATTTTTGAAACAGGCAGCGCCATCTACATTTTAAAAGCTTGCTAATCGCATAGCCCTTTGATAGTAACGAAATTTTTAATACTTAGCTGCAACATCTGTTATCTGTTATTTATATATTTCTTCAATCATTGTGGCTGTTAAATCAATATGCTTCAGAATGTATTTTGAAATGCACCGACTCAAACAGCTGCGGTTTATTGACAGAATGCCTTATTTGCTTGCTGGTTTAATATTTAAGGCAGAGTTCACACCGGAGTGATACAACACGGATACGACAAACGACATGACGTGCCGTGTAAATTTAATATAATTGTCGTGTTACTGGTTGTGTATTCCTCCGGATGTGCATTCTACCTAAATTTACACGGTGCATGTCGTGTTGCTGAGTGTGTCGCTTGTCGTATTGCAGCCGTATCATTCCAGTGTGAACTCTGCCTAAGTGATTACATCAATGTATAGAAAAATGATATTTCAAAAACTGTTGACTGAATGACTTCCTTTTTCTCAGTGTGCAGCTCGGATTTTCATGGAACCAATTCGAAAATGGCTATAAAATAGTCTACTATGATAACAAGAAATAAAAAATCCCTTTTTTAATCCAAATTATGTAATGACTTCCTTAAAGTTACTTATAAATAGCATTACACAACTTTTTATTCACTGTTTCTTTTTAATTATTTTTTTTTTGCGTCGACATCAAACAAAAGCACATAAAAGCCCTAGCCCTGACATTTAGCACTATGAACAATTGTTGTGAAACTTAAGTTTGAAAACATTATATGCAAGAAATCAGCATTGCAGAATTAAAAGTTAGTTAGTTACCTATGGAACAAATAAGTCTTCGTATATCGCTTCGTTGTCAGAAGTTTTAATCATAAAACTCTTTAAACTGAGTATATATTAATAATATTTAATATTGCATATAAATTAGGATATCATAACTGTATTAAGTGTAATTCTGTGTATATTAATAATATATAATCCTACAGGTAATAAGTGATTTTCGCTTAGGTTTGGAAGCTTGATTAATTAGCTTCATTACCAAAGCCGAATACACAATTGTAACCGGAAACATCAATGGTTGACAGCATATACTGTAATACTAATTAATCCACATATTGATCCATTCCATTTCAAATGAATCAATTACATATTCCTATAATTTAATAATAATAACAGTAATATGTAAAATTTAATTAATAAACTAGTCAAATCTCTATAAATTACCAAAATACCCAGAAGTGAAAATACATTCAGGGAACACTAAATCCACAGAAATCAATAACTGTTTCGACAGTTTATTGTTGTTTAGTTATGTTATGGAGCGTATTATGGAGATAAATTTATTCAGTGTAATCTGTATTTTTTGCTATCTGTTCTGAAAAATTGCTGTGGTAATCAATATCTTTTTTTAAAGAAATGCATAAGTTACCTTTGGTTTTTTGAAAAGAGTATATTTTTCTTCCAGAAAAATTTCTTCTTTCCAACCAGAAAATTAGCTTTATTTCAGAAAATACAAAATTTGCTTTTCTTTAATTACCATAACTTTCAGAATGTTGTTAAAATTTAATAAAGACGATTGAGGAGAGTTGAAGTAAAGCAGCATAAATGAAAGCAAACCAATGAGAGTATCATTAGCAGTTCTAATAACATCAAAAGTCTCTACAAGGGAGGTCTCAGAAAATTTAGTTATTAACCATAATGTTACCAAATATTTCTGAGGAATTTGAAAAACACAAAAAAATTATAAGATGTATACAAATCTTACTTAACTCGTGAATTGATTTTAAAGGATTTTAATCGAAGACCATCACCATTTTGTAAGCAAAGCAGAATATTGTATTTTGCGATAAAGCGACATTTATGCTGAAATGAATTTTGATTGATTTGAATCGAGATCCTGATTTGGCACTGGAAGGATATTTGTAGCACAGTATGCATAATAAGGTATGGCCAGGCAGTATAGGTGAAAATGATAACATTCTTTTGAATGAAGTCCTTACTACTAAAACAAATAACAAAGAATATTCACTAGTGGAAATGATGGTATTCATAATATTTTTTCCAACAAAAACATCACTTTCATCACTTTAAGACCAAATTAGGATGTATTTGAATAAAATATTTTCTGATAGGTGCATCGCCAGAATGAGTCCTATTGAATGGCTAGCCAGATCTCCAAGCTTATCCCCGTTAGATTTGCTTTGTGAGTTTATAACTGAAAGCAAGGTATACAAAATACTTATAAATTTGATTTATTTATTTGTATCTTAGTTTTGAATTTTTTGAATATGCTCATGGCAACTCCTTTACTTTTTTTCGTAAGTAGGCAATGCAACACGAAAATATGACATAATTAAATGAACAAAAGCATGCACTTAAAAAAAATTAAAGATAAAAGAATAAAGGTCAATATGAATCATGTAGTTGTACACTGCAACAAATGTAAAGAAAAAATGTTATCCTATGATGAGGGCACGTTTGTGCTTCCTGATGGTAGGAAGTGTAGGGCGGATTTGAAGTCGGTCACTAGCAGGGAAAACCTTCAAAAGTCCAGATATCAAGAGACATCACCAGTACTTTCCTTGCCTCCTGGTTATGCAGTGCAACAAGATGCAGAGAAAGCCGGTAACCACGACAGAGCAAGAGACTAGGACATACCTGGATTGAGTAGAGTATTGTTGCTATGTCAGCTGACAACCATGGCATCTGGATCACTCCGCGGAATGATGTAACCCCTGTCGAAAGCAGAGCTAGAAACTAGGGCATGCTCGAATTGAGTAGAGTATAGTCACTATGTCGATTCACAACGTTTGCACTGGGAACGGAAAATCAACTAACAGCAAATAAGGGAATTGGAAGGAGCAAGGATGATACAATTATCGACCTGGACGGGGAAGGTGCAAACAGCAACGGTGTACGAACATGGGGAAGAATTGAAAATAAATGAAATTGTAAAACTGTCTTTTTCTTTTGATTGTTTCCATGATGTAGTTTTTTTTGTTTTTAACATCTGGTTCTTAATTTTGTCATTCTTTAAACCTTTTTCCAAAATTGTAACTAATGGAGCTTTGGTGGCAGTTATCCAGTTGTTAAAGTTAAATTGTATGGAGACAATGTTTTCAAACAGTAAACTACTTACATTTATATAACATTATGCGTTATATAAATGTAAGTAGGCGAAAGTCTCGTATCCTGTGGTATGATTGTTGAGAAACTAGCTAGCAGAGTAAGCAAACAGACACAGGAAACGAGGATTAGTCGCCAGAGAGAGAGAGATCCGGTTAAGTTGATTGTGGGATGTTGTCGGAACAAAAAAACGAAAAATTAGAAGCAACGCAGAAAATCACTTGAAAATGTTGCTAACACAGCAACGAAACGTCGTAGTGGAAGTAAGAAAGTATTAAAAGAATCAATCACATTTTTATCCTGTCCATACTCCCAAAAGAAAATGAAGTAGACTTATTACACAATCTATCTTCCACTGTACTTTCAGTGTTTTTTTTTATCTAAAAATAAATAATTTCGATTAATTGTGATATCGTAGACGCAAAATAAATCCAAAAAGGGGGATAAAGTTCCGAGTCATGAGAAATTGCTAACAATTCTATTTTAATGACGTAGTCAACATAAAAAGAAAATTTATAAAGCATTAATTTCCAAAAAAAGATCTTTTATTTATTTTTTTAATACACCACTTC
>RXPK01001336.1:0-153241 GCA_004143645.1 Protaetia brevitarsis | reverse complement strand
ACATAAGCGCATCAGGTTTAATTAAGACTGTTAACTTTTCAAAATTTTATTCGGCAGGGTCAGAAAAAAAAAATTGAATTTGAAAAAAAAAACATCTATTTTTGAAGTTTTGAACTTCTCTTTTTCAAGAGATTTCTTTTTAAATCCTCAGCTATGAGTTACCTTTAGATATCAAATAACAAGTACGGAAAATTTGAATCGATTTCATCGAGTGGTTTTCAAAAACAGGAACATAAAGAATACAGTTTTTTCATAGTAAAAAACAATGAGCATGGACACCTTAAGATTATATCGATCCAAAACAAACCCATTCTAAAAATAATAAAAAAAATTCTTGAAAAATCTGTAAATTAATAAATGTTTTTAATAAGTTTATTTGCAGTGAAATAAATAAATAAATAAATAAATAAATAAATAAATTAGAGCAAACAACTATTTTTCGAGTAATTCTTTTTTCGAAAAAGAAAGTTAAAATTGCAAAATTATTTAAAAAAAAATCATTTGAAAATTACCAAGATTTACACTAATTGATGAAAAAATAGGATATTTCTATCAAATTAAAATCAGACAAAAAAAATGATAAAAATACCAGATTTGATTTTTAACTTTAAATCCTCAGATACAAGCAAAAGTTTTTCAAAAAAAAATAAAGCTGAATTTGCCAAGAATTTAAACTATTCGTTAGAAAACTCTTCACACCAACTAGCTAGATTTTAACTTCACAAACAAAATTGATTTTTTTTTAGCGCACTGTATAATATCTCTTGATAAGAAAATATTATTTATCTTAAATTCATATGCAGTAGAATAAATTAGTCAGAAAATAAGCAAATAATATTTAATTTATTTATTCGAACTACAACGGATTCTCAAAATTTACTACAGCAAAATTAAATTAACATATTATCCTCAAATAAGTAAAATTATGTATTGCCGATCTTATAGTGACATCTGTAGTGCTTGTCTCCAAGTCTGAACTAAAACGCGCCATCTATACATCAAATAGCTTCAACTGTATCATTATCAAGTGACTTTAAAATTATTAAATAATTTAATTAATAAAATTACTTTTGAATATGATAATTATTATCTCTTAATTTTAATTATGAAAAGTTATACATATTTTATTCACATTTACTTCAAGATTCTCTACTAAATTTTTTTATGGGTTCGTATAGTACGCCATCTATACAACAACCTCTTCAACTACGATATCAATCAATTTTAAAGAGGAAACTGTAAAATTGAAAAAGCTATTGAACTCTAGATGTCACTGACTTCTCGAATTATTTCATTAATTTTTTTAATAACTAAAATTATTTAAAAATAATTTATAATTTTTTTTCTTAATATAATAATGTTTAAATCTGCTTATTTTTTACTACGCAAATTATACATATTTTATCTAATATTATAAATTACTTCATGGCGATTATATACCAAATCTTTTCATATCTTTATGTATTCGATAGTTATTAAAAAAAAAATATCTGCCAGCATATGTTTACATTTGATATAATCGTAATATGCAGAACTTTTATAAATACGAAATTTCACCAGGCCAGAAGAAAACATAGAGACATTTAATGACATCATTTTGATTAAGAGCACATAAAAAATTCTTGCTTGCTTTGTGTTGACTTAAAACATTGAATTAATGAGGAACACATGTCAGTATCTTCATCACATTTTATGTGGAATTAGTGTTTGTAATTTCGACAAATTGAGGCGGCAATAATACATAAATCGAGTGGTAATGGTTGGAATCCCCATCAATATGTAAGTGGACATGTAATTATCTAATTAAATAAAACTAAAAGGCTTTCTTCTATTCCTTGAAGGTTTAGCCCCAATATCCGCACTATCAATTCGGTTTAATTATATTTACTTTGCGTGCAAATAATCAGTTTAAATTGGAATTGCAAATAAATTGTTTGTTTTATCGTTTAACGCCTAACCATTAGGTTGATTGCACTTCCAGTTGATATAAGCTTCACATACACCCCCTACAGGCTTCAATTATAGCAAACAGACGATACCAGATGGCTAAAACACAAGAGACGACCAGGAAACGCACACCAAAATGCTACATGCCCGCGAAGAAGTATAGAAACTTGAAGAACTACTTCGAAGAATGTACTGGCAATTCTTCGCTGCATGGTGTGAGGTATTTGGGCGAACAGGGAAGGACCGTGGTGGAAAAGTAAGCTTTTTTTGGTCTTTTAAAATCTCCCCGTTTGACCGATCGTAATTTGACAGAATCGTCTGGTTGGTCATAATTGTAATTTCGATGACGTTTTGCATACTGTTCGTCCATCAAACTTATAAGAAGTGGGAAACCACGCCCATATTGGTGACCGTTGGAACAACGCAAATGCCGATACAACACATAACTTTTCCTGGGGTGACGATTTGTCCGGCCAAGAAAGTGAGTCGAAATCTAGTGGATGTTTTGGATAGATTTCGACAGGAAGAGAATTGGACAATGCAAGAGTAAGTTAGAGTTCACTGCGCTTGTAACCTGGCGAAACGGCTGTAGACGGATAAGGTGGTAAAAGCTAGCTTATCCTGCTATGGTTTTTCTGATATTAATCAAATATTATACCAGTATACATATGGTCAAAGAAATGTTCCACTGGCGTACTATAGATGGCACCACAAGTATCCTCTTATGGAAATATATTACCACTACAAATGCACAACAATAGAAAATGCTGGTGGTGACATCTATAGTGCGCCAGTGGAACATTTCTTTGACCATATGTATATTAACGAAACCGATTCGGTTATCTAGGAAACTCGACTTTAAACACACTCAAATGTGGTGCCAGTACAACAACTACAGCACATTCAGAAGCACCTTCGATCTCCAGGAGACATACTCCATAGACACTCTAGACTTCATTCACAATGTAAGGTTCCAGCATAACTTATTACCAGCGGATACTTTAAACTGCAAATGTTTCAGAACACCCCACCTATGAAAGACATATTCTGGAGTTGCGAATGGAGCGGCATTCCCAAACCCTGTGACGAGATCTTTACCCAAGACCTTCACGGAAGAAGGCGTCTGCTATACCTTCAATGGTTTGGATCGATCCGATATGTTCGAGATGAGCGTGTAAGTATGATAGTATGGGTAAAGTTTGGAGTTTCGTGTTGTTTGAAATAGATACTCGTAGTTTAAAATATGAAGATTTCAACACGGCTGATAGTACTTCGTGTTACGAAAACTACCAGCGCGAATGTCAGTCCAGTTATCGCGCAGGCCCACTCCTGGTGCAGAAGCTGGGTTGCAAGTGTTTCTGATTGTGGACGAAGATGATTTGAATCCATGTATGGACGTAAGAAAAGGTCATAAGGTATGCAGTAATAATCTTTTCGTTTAGCAAAGTGTATAGTACCATGTTTTCAAATACTTTCCTGGTCAGAGTCGGCTGTTTTTTAAACAAATTCTTTAGTAAGACTGGCGACACTGGGGTATTTTTAAGATGTACTTTAAATTCTGACAGATGTCAGTGATAAACCAAAATCAGAAACGGTTGCATTTTATTACAACACAAAACATTTATTATCGAAAATTGCTTTAGAACTGGTCGAATAATGGAGGATGTGTTTATTCTGTAACGGAACGGGTTTTCTTGTCTGGAAACTTTTGGGGATGGCCAGTCCAAATTCAAATGAGACAAGCCAAATTCCGTCTCGCAGTCAACCCCTCCTGCTCTTTTGACCGGCTAGCCACTGCTGGGAAACAAACTTTTTGTTCGGTAGCGAATGGTTTTAGTAATTTTAGCCAAAGATGTTTCCCAACTGTGTTTTCCACCGTCAGTCGAAGCAGGGCCGTTAGTTAGCCTAATGATTGTCGACTTACCCTTCTCGTCGGCTTTCTCTTACCGATGATAACTTCCTCTCCAACCCCTTTCTAAGGGTTCAAACTGAACTTCTTTTAAATGGCGAAATAATAGAACGACTTATATTTTTACAATTATATATTGAATATTTTAAGACATTGAAAAAAAACTAACAAACTACACAATTAACATCTTACCAGCCGATGTGAGAAAAAAATAATTCTTCTCGTAATCCAAATTTTAAGGCACAAAACTTTACACAACACCCACAAAAATTTGAGCAAAATAAAAGGGGGAATTTAAACGGTTTTAGTACAAAATCACTAATCACCTCTCGAGGAAAGCTTTTGCTTCCTGTTCTCGATTTTTTAGGCTTAATTTTAAATGCAAAATTTTAAGATGGGAAGTTTTAATTTTAAGAATTAGAAACACTCGACGAAGGGGACGCGTGCTTATTCCTGAAGCTAAATTGAAGGACCGCGAACTAATTAATTGTAAACCGCAATGTTAAGGGTTTTTATAAACTTTGATTGTGACGTCATTTCGCACCGATAACTAGTTTCGCTTCTCTTTACAGGAGGGCGCAAGTATGACCGAAGGCGTTATTTTTCTGACTTTCAGACGTCCTACTTGAGAGGAACGTGGGAATTGCTGAACGGCAAATGTAACATACAATAAACAAAGAGGCAGATAACATACAAAGTAATACCATATTATTTTAATTACGCGAGTCTTTAAACGAAAATAGATTATTGTTTCCTGTTAGGTAGACGCTACTCAGCAAATGCCACGGTATCTATCAACTACGTATTAATAAAATGAATTTAAATTCTCGCATTATACAGGTGGAATTTCGAATTCTTACAGTTCCATTAATCAGTGCATGCAGAATTTCCGGAAAACTAGGAAGCTGTTGTCCTAATGTGGCAGTTACTTCCGCACAGCTTTTAAGTCATGTTCATGCTTGTATTGACAAATTTCGTGCAACCGGGGCAGTAACTCGGTAAACTGTAAACCGGGCGGTGGTGCATCTAAAAAAATGATCCGCGAATTGCGTAGAGGATATTCGCGGTCAAATGGATAACCCACCTAAAAAAAACCAATTCCAAAAGCTATCTCAAGAAGTTCAGTTGTCAGTCGGAACATGCCATACCATTTATAAAAGAAGGACAAAGTTATTTCCGTATAAAATGCACTGAATTGGTTTAATTGATAATATGTATATGATAATAATATGTTTGGTGACTTTAATCTACCAGATTTTGTTAATGTAAACGCGGTTAGTACTAAAACTAGATTATACTATATATATAATAATTGATGACCCCCAACAGATTATAGATGCTTTTGCGGACAAGTTTTCGGCGGTGGGATTTCGTGGCTGCAACTCGGATGATTTTGAGATGGTTCCTGACTGCGATTCCAACCTCTTTTCTATCTCACTAGTTACTGAGGATGATTTATTGAAAATAATGTCCAGATTTTGTGACAAACACACTTCCGGAGACGATGGATTACCAAGTTTTCTTATATACGTGATACTAGATTTGTGCTTGCGGGACCATTGTCAATAATTATCAATTTTGCAATAAAAACTGGAATTTTTCCGGATCTTTGGAAACGTGCTAGACTGATTTCTGTTCATAAGAAAGGCAATTCAACACATATACAAAATTACAGACCGATTTCCATTTTATCGAATTTTGCAAAAGTTTTTGAACAGGTCATTTATTCTAATATATATCATAATATCAAATCCTTTATATCTCCATACCAACATGGTTTTCTACCAGGTAGATCTACAACCACCAACCTGACAACTTTGATGCAATATATTGTTGAAAAAATTGATAATCATGGACAAGTGGATGTGATTTACATGGACTTTTCTAGTGCGCTTCGATACTATTGACCATCGAATTTTACTTCGGAAACTTAATAAACTTGGAATGGCTCCATCATTCCTGACTCTTATTAACTCATACTTGACCTCTCGAAGTAATTATGTTTTTTATAATGGTTATCGTTCCAAGGAATTTTATTCACTTGCCGGAGTTCCACAAGGCTCTAACTTAGGTCCTCTCTTATTTAATATATACTTAAATGACTTGTTGGAACAACTTACTTGTCCTACACTTGCATACGCTGATGACGTGAAAATTTACGCAACGATTGAAGATTATAATGATATCCAACAGTTACAATATAATCTGGACCTACTCTCCAACTGGTGCTGGCTAAATAACCTTAAGTTGAACATTACAAAGTGTCAGTCAGTTTCATATACACGTAAAAGGAATCCACTCCCATCCGAATACTACATTAATGAAATTAAACTATCAAAACCGGACACAGTCAAAGATCTTGGCATAACGTTTGATAGCTGCTTAACATTTGTTCCGCATATAAATAGTATTGTTCAGAAGTCATCTACACGACTTGGATTCATTATACGAAATACGAAACATTTTACTAATTTACAATTATTCAAATCAGTATACTTCTCTTTCGTCGTCAGCTGCCTGGAATACTGTTCACCTGTATGGTCTCCTTATTACGTGTGTCATCAACTTTCACTTGAGCGAGTACAGCGAAGATTTTTGAAATATGTCATTTATAAATTAGACGGACAGTATCCTCCTAGAGGATAGGACTACCAGTTATTGTTACAACGCCTAAATTTTTGGTTCTTTGAAAGAGCGTCAGGATAGGCAAGGAGCGCAATTTATTTGGAAACTAGTGAATGGCGATATAGATTGCTTAGATTTGCTGTCGAAGTTGGATTTTTACGTACCTCAGTTCCGCTCCCGGAATTCTGTCACCTTTAAACTACCCACTCCCAAAACCAATTATTAAATTATCTAGTATTACGAAGATTAATTACAGGTTATGATACATAAACCGCACGAATCTCCCAGTACCAAATACAATTTCTTCTACGTACCACTGGGGGGCAGCGTCACAGTCGCGTTAAACCCTCAGCTTATCACCACCGATGACACCCTGCGATCCTACGCAGTGGAACAACGAAAGTGTTACTATGGAGACGAGAAAAACTTAACCCATTTCAAATATTATTCCCAAACCAATTGCCAGACGGAATGCTATCTATACGCTACGAAATTATTCGAAAATTGTTCGGATTTCTACATGCCACGTAAGCAAACGTTTTGAGTATTCAAAAATGTTCATTCATCCAAATTCCAGACATCCACTCTAACACTAAAATATGCAACGCCAGTAATTCGTTATCGATGCGAAAGAACTCCCACCACATGATGAATTACTTGACCAACTTGACGCTGAACATGCCAGACCTGATCCGAGATAGTTTAAGTGCGTTCCAGATTCCACCAGAAGCGGCAGACGTGTGCCATTGTCTACCCTCATGCAAATCGCTTAAATATAACGCGGAAATCATCCAAACCGATTACGACGCTTACGATAAGAAGGACGAGGATAGGGACAAGTGATTCTAATGTCCCCTCGCATCGGGAATACCTTAATGTATCCTTTTTTTAATTCCAGGGAAAACGTCCAATATTCCAAATTGAGCATCTATTTCAAGGAGGGCCAGTTCATCCCGTATGAGAGGAAGGAAATGTTCGGTTTAATGGATTTCGTGGCCTACTGTGGCGGCTTGTTGGGTTTATTCATCGGATTCTCTTTCATTGCCCTGATAGAGGTGGTGTATTTCGTTTGTTTCAGACCTGTGTGCAATATCTTCCTGTATGGACGGAAATTTTGGTCTGGTGTTGAGAAAGCGCCACAGAAGGAAGATGATGGCAACGTATTGAAAGACTTAGACGAGTCCAATTGAGATTTATTTAAGTATATAATATGTATTAACCTATGTATTTTATTGGCACTAAATTATTATTGTAAATGTTGCATGAATTCATGTTGGAATTTGCTGTTGTATGATTGGAAGTAACAGCTTACCCCCAGTAAAGAGAAAGAAAGAAAAAGCACTATTTCGTTTTAATTTCCCACTTGGGCCTCCAAGCTTCAAATATTCTTTTTCTTATGGCAAGCTGCAATTAAAAAGACAAAAAACATTGTCAAAAATAGTATGCGTACTACACTGTAAAAAATTACAGTAATTTTGCCATAGTAAATCAGGAGTATTACATGTAATAACGTTGTGAATTTGCCACAATAAATCACGTATTTTTCTAGGATATTTAACATTGAAAAAGAAATATCGGTAAAATTTATAGCTTTTTCATGTAAGTTTAAGATGTAACAAGAATTCAAAAGGAAAATACAGGAAAAAACATGTACAATTTTGTATTTACTCTCAAAATTTACTTAAAAGTGTAAAATTGACATTTTTTTTAAGGTATTTAGTGCACTTTAAAAGTAATTTTACTAGTGAACTATTAATTTTGCTGTAAAAATATGAGGATCTTTTATATTTTATTTGTTTTTACTTGAATTTTCTGGTAAAACTATAGATATCATGGAAAATACGAAATTCATACGCCGCAATGTGATTGGTTATTGGATTATTTATCTGTGCGCGTAGGTAATTCTATTCGTTTGTCGAACTTATTATTGGCTCAATGATATCATGTACGTCACAAACAATCGTAGCTTTCGCGTAAGCGTGTTCATTCTTGATCCCTGGTTGAGCGATTCAGTATGACCTATTAGGTGCTATAAAAGAATTAGGTAAGTTGCTTGCTCTCTTTATAAAAATACATATGAAAATTACTTCAGTGTTCGGTAAATATATGTAGAGTTCATATAAATATTACATACGAATTTTACAGTACAATCTTTGAAAAACACATCAGCATGTGAAATTTACTAGATGGTAGAAAGTTTACCTTATGAAGCAAATTTACCTGTAAAATTGTAGGCAACTTTGTTACCAACGATTTTACATGCAATTTTACTGCAACTTTTTTTACAGTGTACTTACCTTACTTAAATGTACTATATAAAATCAAAGTCTTGCACCAGATTTAGAAAGGACGTAAATAAAGAAAGAATGGTATACACTATAAACCACTCATGAACTGTGCGGGAGCAAAAAAGCCTATTGAATAAACGGCTTACATTTAAAAATGCATACATATGATGCGAATCATTAACCCTCCCAAATTTACATAAATATGATTTAAAATTGCCGTGATTCGTTATTAATTTTATCACCTGATATATATATAGTAATATATCAGGAATATAGTAATTAAAAATAAGATTTTCTATTTTAAATATTTATTTATATACTCCAACTATGCTAAAAACTATAATTTAACACTAATTCAGGCCACTTGAGAGCATAAAATATTCATTCATAAACACTTGCTATCCTAATAACTATCTAAATATCATGCCGTAACCTATTTAATTCTTTAGTAGCATTACTAAAACATCCCCACCACTCAACCGACTCATTATCTGTAATATCTGTTCCGCGTCGCGGCCAATTTAACCCCTTAACTAATGCCCTAGCCTTCGTACGCGACCGCCACTCATCAGTGAGTAGACATTCAAATAAAACATGCCCTGTTGTATCTACCCCACCACATTCAAAATGCGAATCATTAACCCTCCCAGTTCTACATAAATATAATTTAAAATTGCCGCAATCCGTTATCAGCTCTACAGCCTGACATGACAAACTAACCCTCATTTCCCTAAAACGTGTAACGTTGCAAATAAATTTCCTAAATCACCAAGGTTATCCCTAAAGGCTTGCTAGACGAAAGTAACCCATTCCTAATTACCGCGATATCTCCCCTAGGCACTATTTCTTTCATAACCGATTGTACCCATGTGAGCTCTAGTCCCAGAAAGTTTTACACCCCTCTCACGTACAAGGATGGATGCTAAGGAAAACCTTCAGGTCGACCATTAAGTGTTAGGGTTGTACAATACACTCATTTAGAATATTAGATCGTATCGGTTGGAAGGTGATTAGAGGCTTCAATGCCTCAGTCTTGTTGAAGTAAAATAGATAATCTCATTAAACAGTCATCCAGATTCGCCCTAAAGACATTTATAAAAATCAGTATTATTTCTAGATTAGATTAAATTAGGATTGGGGTGGCTTATGTATCTGTTTCACCGCGATCTTTTCACATCTATTGTCATCCCCTTTTTCCTAGAAGACGCTTTCAAATTTTGGTCTCTTAATTAGGCCTATTATCTTTGAGAGCGGCTTCTTTGTGGTGCTGCTAATTTTGGGGTTCTCGACACCAATTACTGGAAACCTTGTTCTCAGCAGGTCGTCACATTGAGATAGCTCATAAACTAGTGTTTTTTTTCCTCCTCTTGGCAGAATCTGCAAGTAGGGTCACCCACCAGGTATATGTTGAACACATGCCAATGTAGTCTACAGTGACTTACTGACTACTACTTTTGAAAGTTCCTATCTTTATTCAGTTGATCTAAAGATTTTTCATGGCTCTGTTTTCATTCTATCAATATTTTTTAATTTGCGATTTAGTAGTGCCAAAAGAAGAGCCAGCTGCAGTGAATGACCTTGACAAACTTCGCCTGGCCAACTCGTCAGCCGCCTCATTCGTGCTACATCATAAACTCTATGCGTGCGCAAAGCCTCACATTTCGTCATCCCAAACATTGATTTCATGACAGGAAGATCAACTGTAACAAACCTGGTTGAAGTCACCCAATTTATAAGCCGGTGCTTAGATAGTAAAGAACAAGTTGATGTAATTTATACCGATTTTGCAAAAGCATTTGACACCATCGACCACACTATCTTAGTTTCTAAATTATCTGCTTTTGGATTCTCACCTGCAATTGGAAAATTATTATATTCCTACCTACAGAATAGATCTGCAAACGTGTGTTAGAATGGGTTTGTTTCAAATACTTTTACAACCACCTCAGGAGTTCCACAAGGCTCAAATCTAGGTCCTCTATTATTCAATATTTACATCAATAACCTATTAACATCTATAACCTGTAAAGTTTTGGCGTATGCAGACGATTTGAAAATATTTCATAAAAGGGCGCCTACATAGTCCCAAATCAGCTTAGAGTCTACACTTCCGGAACTAATCGCTTTAAGTGTGAACTAACTGTCAGAGAAGATAGCAACGCTTTTAGTTGACTCGATCCATCTTTCTATTTCTCGGACGCAATGGTGAATTGCAGCAACCTCAGTCTAGAACACCGTTGTGTCTTTGCTGAAGCTTACCAAAGGAAGCTTTTTAGGCCTCTTTGCGTACATTCCATCTCCGTAGTCTGCTTTAAAGCCGTCTGTATACCAGTTTGAGTCAGTTCCTACTGAAGTGCCTGTCCTTCTTATCTGTTATTATCATAATGTAGGTATACTAAAGAGGTTTATAACATAATACCATAAATCTAATATAGGGACTCTTTTTTTTTTCCTTGTTCCTTAGGTGCAGACACTGGAAACATAAATTTCATACAAACTATGCCTACAGTTTCCAAGAACTAATTTATCTATACTATTAAATTACTATCACATATCCCAAGAGCTACATTTTAATTAAAAAACGAGCTCCAATTACCACACTAACCCAATTAGCTGAAATGAATATCACTAGACATTACAATAATGTACCTAACTACTCTTTATACTTTTCACATCGATAGACGACAGTCTAGAAACGATATTACCCAAACGAACAAGATGAAAGTATGGTCCAAAGCGTGTCTGAACAATATTTGCAAATACTTCCAAGAATGTACTGCAAACTCGTCCATACATGGAGTAAAGTTTGTCGGAGACCGAAAGAGAAGCAACGTAGAAAGGTCATATATGTTTTTTTTATGCATTTTACTGTCTTTTCCCCAACGACTATTTTCCAGGATCATATGGTTGATGATTTGGATTACCTCTGTTGTAATCTGTTCGAAATACGTGATGCAAACATACGATAAGTGGCAGAGTTCTCCTGTATTTGTGACTATAGGCACAGGACAGGTTCCGATACATGATATTGCATTTCCCGCCGTTACAATTTGTCCAGAATCGAATATTAATAGTGATATTTTCTACTATCCCGATCTGTTAGAGCTGGTATTTTTCGAATGGTACAAATTTGACGGAAACCGAGTGAGTTATATCAGAATATAGTACTAAGTAGCATATCATTTTTGAGGTATACCAAATTGGTTATCATATTTTCGATATGTTCAAAATAAGGTGCAGGGTTGAATCGATTGGTATTTCATTTAACATGTTTAAAAATAGAAATCGTCATCAGTGTAACTCTGGCAGCCATGGTCACTAGTTGTAGATGACTTGCTGTTTATAATTGAGGATCTTAATAATTCATGCCTTGGCATCCCCAACAGCTTTCGCCAATTACAGGAGCATCAGCCCAGCTATGAGTTATTATTACGCCTGCGCCCGTGGAGTGACTTACGATGTTCGTCTCTCAGCATTCGCCAAGGAGTGAGGAAAACTACGAAAACCTCACTCTGACGGGCTCAAACGGAGGACCCCGTGACTGATAGCCAAGCGTGCAAGCCACTAGACCATCAGCCGGGCTTGTTCAAGAAAGGCTTTCAAAAAAAAATAACGTTTATTAATTTTTACATAGCTTTGTTGTTAATTAAAAATAATGCTGAAAATGGTGACCTTCAGCTTCCAGTCAAGTATTGATTCTATACTTCTATTCAGACATGTCTCGTACAGCTACATTACCTAATTTCTTTTTTTAATTTGGTCAACTCCATTTAACGTTTTTATAAATTTTATTTATCGAATGTTATCAAGTCTGTCGATCTTCAAGGCTAATGATGCAACCCATAATTTGGTTTGGAAAAAAAATCTTCGAAAATTTGCTTAGTTTGTCGAAATTTTTTCAAAATATTGCATAATAAAATTTTGATCAATGTTTCCCTAATATCGTTTCCTAAGCATACAAGTACGTTTCAGTGACCGGCGTTTTCATTTATAAAAATAATATACCTAACAAAATAATCATTGGATAATTAATACAACGAAATAAAAAGAATATTTCACTAAGAAAAAATGAAAAACGGACACAGAAAACGATATTACACAAATGTTGATAAAAATTTTATGAAATAATTATAAAAAAAACGTTGTCACATGCAACGATCACAATTTATTTAGTACATCCTGTTTACTTACATCAACGGCCAAATTTTCTACAATACTCCTTACTTTCTACTCTACTAACTATCTAAATACCATGCCGTAACCTATCCAGTTCTTCAGCAGCATTACTAAAAAATTACCACCACTCGATTTGACTAATTATCTATAATATCTGTTCCGCGTCGCGACCAATTTAACCCCATAGCTAATGCTCTAACTTCCATACGCGACCGCCACTCATCAGTGAGTGCACATTCAAATAAAACACACCCTGTTGTATCTGCCCCACCGCATTCACAATGCGAATCATTAACCCTCCCAATTGGCCGTAATATAATTTAAAATTACCGTGACCTGTTATTCATTCTACCGCCTGATACGACAAATCACCCTAATTTCAGATTAACGCGGAGGAGCCATGAGATTCTATTTAGGAAAGTCACTTTTTAAGTGAAAACTGTCAAAATGCACTTAACTTGCATACATTCTAGTAGAGACTGGAACATTTACAATTTCTTGGGTGTTATGTTAATGGTTAGGCTTATTTTTAACGTATTACGGATGAGAAGGAAGGGTGCATCATTGCCAATCTTGAAAGTCAAGCAGCAATATGCTGTACCGGTTATTGGTTGGGTGACCATTCGGACAACACTTCTCAGCGGCTCGGTGTGTTCCGGCACCCTAAGCCAAAGGGCCTTCAAGGCCTGTAGTGTTGAGGTATTATCATTCGCGGTGCTCTAAAAATAGAAAAACAAAAAAAATCCAATTTCTGCTAACCACGGGAACAAAAATTAACAAATTATATGTTTTAGGACTCAAATATTTAAGTGTTCCATTTAATATTTTAAATTTGATGATATTTCTGGTAAAACCAGAAGTAATAAAAAATTATAAGATGAGTCAAATAATTGAGAAGTTAATATAGATAATAGTACATTTCGAATTTTATTAAAAAAATAGTTATAAATAAAAAAGTTATGGGCTGAGACATCTGATATATTGGAAACGTTTGATACTATATTCCTAATCCAGGTGCTTGGGCACTAACTGATTTAAGCAAGTAAGGAACCAGACACTCTTCCGAGAAATTGTCCTGCGAAACAATTTCAAAGATCAGCACCTACGCTTACAACAAATCAATCTCTGAACAAATCAGAACGATTGTCTTAATTTGATACAATAATCAAAATTGACGTTCAAGTGCAGAAGCATATTTTTCTATCGATCGTCAGCCCTTGTCTGAACACAATTTTCTTAGATATTTGAATAAAACCAGAACCGATTTTATTTCCGATAATTCGCAATAATTTTCGATTTTCAGAAAAATTCAATTGGACTACATGACTATGATATGCAACAGAACGAAATTCGAATTTGGTTCGCGTACTTTTTTGGACAAGGATATTTTGAATTTCTTCCACAATGTAAGTGAATTCTTACTTTAACTTAAATTCTAATCCACTGCACGACTTTACTTTGCAGGTGACACTACCAGTCGATAGGATCTTCAAAAAATGTCGTTTCGCTGGTATAACAGTTGACTGTACGGAGATATTTGCACCGGTATTTTATAAAGATGGCATCTGTTATTCTTTCAATAGCCTCGATCATGATGAGCTGTTTCACGAAGATATGTAAGTCCAGTCGGAATCCTTTTGTGCTCTCTTTCCTAATTTCTAAATTTAAACAGACAGAGATTCATGGAATATAATAATGCTCCAGAATCTGTATGTTTCAACCAGCCTTTTACTAAAGATTGCAAGGACGTGTATCCTAAAAGAGCTTCATTTTCCGGTATCAACGCCGGTCTAGAAGTCGAGTTGACAGTCAGAAAGCAAGATCTGGATTTCCTGTGTGCGTCAGCTTTGCAAGGATATCAGGTAGTCATCAACAAAAATCTGATGAAATGAAAAAAAACTTATAGTTTCTCTTTTAACAGATAATTCTTCACGATCCTTCGGAGCTACCAACACCGATCCACAATCAGTTTCGCCTACCCACAGATCAAGCTGTATTCGCCGCTGTTACTCCGGAGGTCATCATAACTGAGAGAGATCTAAAATCCTATCCGGCAGTGCAGAGAAAATGTTTCTTCGACGATGAGAAAACCCTCAAAAGATTTAGATATTATTCTCAAGTGAACTGCGAAGCTGAATGCCTCATGTACATGATGGACAAGGCGTTAGGATGTCTAGAATTTTACTTGCCACGTATGAGCGAAACGATAGAAAATAAGATTGGATTATGGACTTTTGAATTTTCAGATACCAACGACACCGAAAACATCTGCGGCCCCGGGTATTTAATGGGCCTGGATTATTTAAACAAATTACTAGTTAGTTACATCACCGGTACTGATTCTTTAAATTTGTCAGCTCATCAACAGATGATTAAAAATCTTTTGGATAGTATAGATATGCTAAGTGATGTCGGATCGTACTGTAATTGCCTACCTTCCTGCAGCTCGACAGAATACGCTTTCGAAACCACTCAGACTGATTATCACTGGCGTGAATTCAACAATATCGAGGATGTGGTGTAGGTTTTAAGCGTAAGCCTTTTCCTAATAGATTAAAAATAATTCTTCTATATATACATAGGGAATACAGATCTATGTTGAATATCTACTTCAAACAATCACAATTCATACCGATGCAAAGGAAAGAAATGTTCGGATCCATGGATTTCATAGCATACTGTGGCGGATTACTTGGACTGTTCATAGGCTTCTCTTTCATCTCATTGATTGAAGTTATTTACTTCCTGACCCTCAGAATTGGATGTAACGTGCGAATGTATGGAAGAAATTTATGGCACGGGTCTGATAACTAATAAAATAAATTATAGATTAAAAAATTCACATTATAATTTAAAAATATATACATATTAATTTTGATTCTATTTGTAGTCATATAAATTAAATTAAACTATTATCTTTCATAACTGTGTTTTAATAATAATAATAATTTAACAATTTTTATGTACGAATAAATGATGTAGATAATGTTGAAAGCTCTTGGCTTCTATTTTCATCACTATTCGATTCCATTCTCTTTCTCTATTTCCACTTTTAACAATTCTTTGTCGTGATCATCTTATTTTTGGTTTTGCTGATACCTTTTACCGTTATATTCTTTCTTACCATTACCTTACGACGTGTATTATTGATTTATTTGCGCGAATACTTACGCCGGCTTTAATTGCTTATTAACTCTTGCTTAACGAGCTTTCCATGCTAGCGCCAATTCTCGCGAAGCAGTATATTGAAGACTCGGCAGTTGTTAGATGATCGTACGTAAATTTACGCTTAATTATTATTTATCGTCGCGTACCTTTGTCGTGCGATAATCAATCAAAATCTACCCTAATGAAGTAGTATCGGTGCGTGAGTAAATGTCCAGAATTCTAAACTTTCGATATACGTAACAATATAAAATAAACGACGGTCTCTAATCGAGTAGGAAACGAATGACTTTGTTGTGTCACCCCGAAGGACGACAGCAGTCTCTAATCATGGGAAACTATGTCGTGTCACCCCAGAGGACGGCTACGTATCTATAGCTACGCGGATAGCAAAAACCAAGCCGTGTCACCCCGAAGGACGACAGTGATTTCTAATTATGTGAAAAACAGGAAATTATGTCATGTCACCCCATAAGGAATCTACGATCTATAACCAGGCAGATGGCGGAGACCAGGCCGTGTCACTCCAACAATCTCTAATTATTCGGAAAAAAACGAGAAACTATTTCATGTTACCGCAAAGGGTGACGACGATCTATAACCACGCGGATAGCAAAGACCACCCCAGAGGACGACAGATATCTCTAATGATGCGGAAGAAAACGGGAAACTAGATGGTGTCACCCCAGAGGGCGACAGCGGTCTCTAATTATGTGGAAAAACAGGGAACTATGTCGTGTCACTCCAGAGAGCAACTACGATCCATAACCACACACTTTATTTATGAAAACTAAATTATTACAAATCATCCTAACCCCGTGCTCCACCTAAAAGGTACTACACGAGGCTACCTATTCTAGTACTATATAGGTTCCATAACAATTGAAATGATCCTACTCTAACTAAATAACATTCCCTATGATTTTTAATAACAAAAAATAGTACAGTAGCCTCGCGACCATACAATATTACTTTGAGAAATGATAAAAAATGTAAAATGTGATTAGTTGACATAATCGCGAGTCTACTGTAAATCAGTCAGCTATCAGTTATTATTAAATGCGCCCATGGAACGACTTTCGTTATCTCCCAGCATTCGCCAAGGACACTGATTATAATAATATACTTATATAAAATCAATGCCACGAAGTAAGGAAAACCATGGCAAAAACCTTACTCTGGGAGGATCTGGAAGAAGTCCCAGACCTTATTACTGATAGCCACAATTATATTATCCTTCTGACTGCCCGAAGAAGCAGCCTCACGTCTCCTCAAATTCCGACAGCCTTGCCGTTCACGCGTAGCTGCTCCCTTTTCACGCATTCAGAAGTTGAACAGGAAAGATGATGACCTAAAAAACAAACAAAACAACAGCAGTACCTATTCTAATACTTAATAATAACTTAATCCTAATTATTCTAACCAAGAGCAATTAAATAAATATTTATATTTTAAATATTTATTTATTTATTCATAACCACGCGGATAGCAAAGAGCAGGCCGTGTCGCCCGGAAGAGCAACAGCTATCTCTAATTACGCGGAAAACCGGTAAACTATGCCGTGTCACCCCAGAGGGCGATTACGATCTATAACTACTCGGATAGCAAAGACCAGGCCGTGTCGCTCCGAAGGGCAACAGCTATCTCTAATTATGCAGAGAACCGGTAAACTATGCCGTGTCACCCCAGAGGGCGATTACGATCCATAGCCGCGCGGATAGCAAATACCAGGCCGTGTCACCCCGAAGGGCGACTACGATCTATAGCCACAGGGATAGCGGACACCAGGCCGTTTCACCTTGAAGGACGACAATGGTCTCTAGTTATGTGGAGAAACGGAGGATAATGTCTGGTCACCCAAAGGATTACTACGATCTATAACCAAGCAATTAAAGAAAGAATGGCATGGTCTCCCGAATTCTCGATCGTGCCAGCGGGCTCTGTTATATAGGCTTACGAATGGCCAAACAAACATTTCCCAAACTTCCAATTTTTATTCGTCTTTTTCGTCTTATTATCGTCGCAAGCTCTAATTTTGACTGTTCGCGATTTTTTTGCTCTCAATATATGAACGTAGGAATCTATGATCAGCGTACTCATGCAGATTAAGCAACTTCAGATAATTAGCTATTTGGCTTGGGATTGTTCGAAAAGTATTAATACCCACAGGCTAAACACAACAATTTCCATTATTGTAACTGACAAACAGTCGATTATATGTGTCTGCTAGCAAACTAAAGCGGGAATATTTGCTGTATATTTCAACCATAGTTTCACGTCACTCGTATCATTGCCAGTAATAAAACATCGAAGTTTATTGATTTTGGACGTTGGAATTTTGACTAATCAACATATTACCAACATCTTCCACATCAGCCATGCTCATTTTAAAAAACTCACCTCTTCTACATGTACCAGCAAATATCAAAAATTGCTACGACCTAAAACCGGAAAGTATCTACTTTTAGTCACTACTCAAAGAAGATATTGCATTAAAACCAGCTTCATCATTAAAACCTACCATTGGGTGCTTCGTTTACAAACTTATATATTTCATCTTTACTGAACACTTTCGATTTCTTAGAACGATATTCTACATTTTGGAACTCCATGCGAGTGGGTAAAATCGATTTCTTTGGCTGCTAGTAGGAGCGATTTCACCATGGAATATTTTCAGCTACAGATTTACATTAGCGGAATTTTACCTTTGTAGTTTCCGACAAAGGATTAAGTTTAATAATAATTTTTAAAATATGCGCATAGGCAATCTTCCCTGCAGTTTATTTTTGAGTTGGGTGTACAAGTTTACTAATATAAACTGTCGCCTCAAGGCCATGCTATTTTAGAAACGCAATGTAATGAGAGTGACTCACATACATACATGTATTAGGGAGGGACAGTGTCCTTTAAATTCTTACCGATATATACATATATATATGTAATAAAATTGTCACGATTGTTTTAATTTTGTCGATAATTTCATTATTTTAATACTACAGTAATTAATTCATCGAATTACCTGCAGTAATCCCCAGAGATGCATTTGGATTAGAAATAACATTAAATATGATATCATCAACTCATTTAGCATGTTTCCACGTCAAAAGCATCAGTGTAGAAATTAAACTACACAAGCGAACAACATGAAACCGTGTTTCAGTAGATTCGCCGAGAATATCTGCAAATATTTCCAAGAGTGTACGGGAAATTCTTCGATACACGGTGTAAATTCATCGGGATCGAGGAAGAAGCAAGACAGAAAGGTAAGGTTATGTTTTACCGTTGTATCTGCTCAAAGCTTCCATTCCAGGACAATCTGGTTGATCATTTGGATTACCTCTGTTGTAATCTGTTCGAAATACGTGCTGCAAACATACGCCAAATGGGAAAATTCGCCTGTATTTGTGACTATAGGCACAGGACAGGTTCCGATACATGATATTGCATTTCCCGCCGTTACAATTTGTCCAGAATCGAATATTGACAGTGATATTTTCTACTATCCCGATCTGTTAAAGCTGGTATTTTCGAATGGTACAAATTTGACGGAAACCGAGTGAGTTATATCAGAATATAGTACTAAGTAGCATATCATTTCTGAGGTATATCAAATTGGTTATCATATTTTCGATTTGTTCAAAATTAGGTGCAGGGTTGAATCGATTGGTATTTCATTTAACACGTTTAAAAACGGAAATCGTCATCAGTGTAACTCTGGCAGCCATGGTCACTAGTTGTAGATGACTTGCTGTTTATAATTGAGGTTCTTAATAATTCATGCCCTGGCATCCCCAACAGCTTTCGCCAATTACAGGGGCATCGGCCCAGCCATGAGTCATTGTTATGCCTGCAGCCGTGGAGCAACTTAAGATGTTCGTCTCTCAGCATTCGCCAAGGAGTGAGGAAAACTACGAAAACCTCACTCTGACGGGCTCGAACTGAGGACCTCGTGACTGATAGCCAAGCGTGCAAGCCACTAGACCATCAGCCAGGCTTGTTCAAGAAAGGCTTTCAAAAAAAAAAAATAACGTTTATTACTTTTACATAGCTTTGTTGTTAATTAAAAATAATGCTGAAAATGGTGACCTTCAGCTTCCAGTCAAGTATTGATTCTATACTTCTATTCAGACATGTCTCGTACAGCTACATTACCTAATTTCTTCTTTTAATTTGGTCAACTCCATTTAACGTTTTTACAAATTTTATTTTTTAACAAAAAAAAATCGAATGTTATCAAGTCTGTTGATCTTCACGGCTAATGATGCAACCCAATAATTTGGTTTGGAAAAAAAATCTTTGAAAATTTGCTTAGTTTGTCGAAATTTTTTCAAAATATTGCATAAAAATTTGATCAATGTTTCCTAATATCGTTTCCTAAGCATACAAGTACGTTTCAGTGAACGGCGTTTTCATTTATAAAAATAATATACCTAACAAAATAATCATTGGATAATTAATACAACGAAATAAAAAGAATATTTCACTAAGAAAAATGAAAACGGACACAAAAACGATATTACACAAATGTTGATAAATTTTACGAATAATTAAAAAAAAAAACGTTGTCACATGCAAGCGATCACAATTATTTAGTACATCTTGTTTACTTACATCAACGGCCAAATTTTCTACAATATACCTACTTTCTACTCTACTAATATCTAAATACCATGCCTAACCTATCCAGTTTTCAGCACATTACTAAAAAATACCACCACTCGACTTGATAATTATCTATCTATCTGTTCCGCGTCGCGACCAATTTCACCCATAGCTATGCTCTAAACTTCCGTACGCGACGCCACTTAACCAGTGAGTGCACATTCAAATAAAACACACCCTGTTTGTACTGCCACCGCCGATTCACAAGCGAATACATTAACCTCCAATTGGCCGTAATAAATTTAAAATTACCGTGACTGTTATTCATCTACCGCCTGATTACGACAAATCACCCAATTTCAGATTAAGCGGAGGAGCCATGAGATTCTATTTAAGAAAGTACTTTTTAAGTGAAAAACTGTCAAATGCACTTAACTTGCATACATTCTAGTAGAGACTGGAACATTTACAATTTCTTGGGTGTTATGTTAATGGTTAGGCTTATTTTAACGTGTTACGGATGAGAGGAAGGGTGCATCATTGCCAAATTGGAAAGTCAAGCAGCAAATATGCGGTACCGTTTATTGGTTGGGTGACCATTCGGACAACACTTCTCAGCGGCTCGGTGTGTTCCGGCACCCCTAAGCCAAAGCCTTCAAGGCCTGTAGTGCTGAGTATTATCATTCGCGGTGCCTCGTAGAGATAGAAAAACAAAAAAAATCCAATTTCTGCTAACCACGGGAAACAAAAACTAACAAATTATATGTTTTTAGGACTCAATATTCAAGTGTTCCATTAATATTTTAAATTGATGATATTTCTGGTAAAACCGGAAGTAATAAAAAATTATAAGATGGGTTAAATAATTGAGAAGTTAATATAGATAATAGTACATTTCAAATTTTATTAAAAAATATTTATAAATAAAAATGTTATGGGCTGAGACATCCGGTTTGGATTGGAAACGTTTGATACTGTATTCCTAATCCGGGTGCTTGGGCACTGACTGATTCAAGCAAGTAAGGAAGCAGACACTCTTCCGAGAAATTGTCCTGCGAAACAATTTCAAAGACCAGCACCTACGCTTACAACAAATCAATCTCTGAACAAATCAGAACGATTGTCTTAATTTGATACAATAATCAAAATTGACGTTCAAGTGCACAAGCATATTTTTCTATCGATCGTCAGCCCTTGTCTGAACACAATTTTCTTAGATATTTGAATAAAACCAGAACCGATTTTATTTCCAATAATTCGCAATAATTTTCGATTTTCAGAAAAATCCAATTCGACTACATGACTATGATATGCAACAGAACAAAATTCGAGTTTGATTCGCGTGATTATTTCGACAAGGATATCTTGAATTTCTTCCACAATGTGAGTGAATTCTTAATTTAACTTAAATTCTAATCCACAGCACGACTTCACTTTGTAGGTGACACTACCAGTCGATAGGATCTTCAAAAAATGTCGTTTCGCTGGTATAACAGTTGACTGTACGGAGATATTTGCACCGGTATTTTATAAAGATGGCATCTGTTATTCTTTCAATAGCCTCGATCATGATGAGCTGTTCCACGAAGATATGTAAGTCCAGTCGGATCCTTTTTGTGCTCTCTTTCCTAATTTCTAAATTTAAGCAGACAGAGATTCATGGAATATAATAATGCTCCAGAATCTGTATGTTTCAACCAGCCTTTTACTAAAGATTGCAAGGACGTATATCCTAGGAGAGCTTCATTTTCCGGTATCAACGCCGGTTTAGAAGTCGAGTTGACAGTCAGAAAGAAAGATCTGGATTTGTATGTGCGTCAGCTTTGCAAGGATATCAAGTACTCATCATAAAAAATCTGATCAAATGAAAAAAACTTATAGTTTCTCTTTTAACAGATAATTCTTCACGATCCTTCGGAGCTACCAACCCCGATCCACAATCAGTTTCGCCTACCCACAGATCAAGCTGTATTCGCCGCTGTTACTCCAGAGGTCATCATCACTGAGAAAGATCTAAAATCTTATCCTGCAGTGCAGAGAAAATGTTACTTCGACGACGAGAAAACCCTCAAAAGATTTAGATATTATTCTCAAGTGAACTGCGAAGCTGAATGCCTCATGTACATGATGGACAAGGCGTTACGATGTCTAGAATTTTACTTGCCACGTATGAGCGAAACGACAGAAAATAAAATTGGATTATGACTTTTGAATTTTCAGATACCAACGACACTAAAAACATCTGCGGCCCCGGGTTTTTAATAAGCCTGTATCATTTAGACAAATTACTAGTTAGTTATATCACCGGTACTGATTCTTTAAATTTGTCAGCTCTTCAACAGATGATTAAAAATCTTTTGGATAGTATAGTTATGCTAAGTGATGTCGGAACGTACTGTAATTGCCTACCTTCCTGCAGCTCGACAGAATACGCTTTCCAAACGACTCAGACTGATTATCACTGGCCTGAATTCAACAATATCGAGGATGTGGTGTAGGTTTTGAAGGTAAGCCTTTTCGTAATACATTAAAAATAATTTTTCTATGTATATATAGGGAACACAGATCTATGTTGAATATCTACTTCAAACAATCACAATTCATACCGATGCAGAGGAAAGAAATGTTCGGAGCCATGGATTTCATAGCATACTGTGTGGATTGCTTGGACTGTTCATAGGCTTCTCTTTTATCTCATTGATTGAAGTTATTTACTTCCTAAGTTTCAGAATTGGATGCAACGTGAGGAAATACGGTAAAATTTATGGCACGGGTCTAATAACTAATAAAATAAATTATAGATTAAAAAATTCACATTATAATTTTAAAAAATATATACATATTAATTTTTATTCTATTTGTAGTCGTAGAAATTAAATTAAACTATTACCTTTCATAATGGTGTTTTAATAAGAATAATAATTTAACAAATTTTATGCACGAATAAATGATATATTAGCGTTACAAGCCTTGAAGGCATTTGACTACTTTAATTATGCGGGAAAAAGCAGGAAACAATGCTCGTGTCACTCCAGAGGACGACTACGATCTATAGCCACGTGGGTAGCAAAAACCAGGCCGTGTCAGCCGAAGAACGACAGCGATCTCTAATTATGCGGAAAAAACGGGAAACCAAGTCGTGTCATCCCAGAGGACGACTTGCGATTCTATGCCACATGCGATAGCAATGACCAAGCCGTGTCATTCTGAAGAACGACCGCGACGTCTAATTATGCGTAAAAACGGGAGACTATGTAATGTCACTCCAAAGGGCGACTGCAATCTATAGCCTTGGAATATACGGAAAAACGGGAAACTATATCGTGTCCCTAAAGGACGACAACGATCTATACGCCATGCGGATTGCAAAAACCAGGCCATGCCACTCCGAACGGCGATAGCGATCTCTAATTATAGCGGAAAAAATGGGAAACTAAGTGTGTCATCCCAGAGGGCGACTGCGATCTATAGCCACGGGGATAGCGAGACCAGGCGTGTCACCTTGAAGGACTACAATGGTCTCTAGTTATGCAGAGAAACCAATGATTATGTCCTGTCATCAGCCAAGCAAGTAAAGAAAAAATTGCATGTCTCTCAAATAAGATGCCCATGCAAACATTTCACAAATTTCCAATTTTTGTTGTTCGCCTTTTTCGTCATTAGTTATGTTTCGCTGGCATAACTGGTATTATCGTCCCGTAAGCTCTAATTTTGATTGCTCGCGATATGTTTTTTGCTCTCAATATATGAATGTGCGAATCTATGATCAGCGTACTCATGCAGATTAAGCAACTTCAGATAATTAGCTATTTGGCTTGGGATTGTTCGAAAAGTATTAATACCCGTAGGCTAAACACAACACTTTCCATTATTGTAACTGACAAACAGTCGATTATATGTGTCTGCTAGCAAACTAAAGCGGGAATATTTGCTGTATATTTCAACCATAGTTTCACGTCACTCGTATCATTGCCAGTAATAAAACATCGAAGTTAATTGATTTTGGACGTTGGAATTTTGACTAATCAACATATTACCAACATCTTCCACATCAGCCATGCTCATTTTAAAAAACTCACCTCTTTTACATGCACCAGCAAATATCAAAAATTGCTACGACCTAAAACCGGAAAGTATCTACTTTTTAGTCACTACTCAAAGAAGATATTGCATTAAAACCAGCTTCATCATTAAATACCTACCATTGGGTACTTCGTTTACAAACTTATGTATTTCATCTTTACTGAACACTTTCGATTTCTTAGAACGATATCCTACATTTTGGAACTCCATGCGAGTGGGTAAAATCGATTTGTTTGGCTGCTAGTAGGAGCGATTTCACCATGGAATATTTTCAGCTACAGATTTACATTAGCGGAATTTTACCTTTGTAGTTTCGGCAAAGGATTAAGTTAAATAATAATTTTTAAAATATGCGCATAGGCAATCTTCCCTGCAGTTTATTTTTGAGTTGGGTGTACAAGTTTACTAATATAAACTGTCGCCTCAAGGCCATGCTATTTTAGAAACGCAATGTAATGAGAGTAACTCACATACATACATATGTTAGTAAGGGACAGTGTCCTTTAAATTCTTACTGATATGTACATGTATAATAACATTGCCAGGATTGTTTAATTTTGTCGATAATTTCATTATTTTATTCTACAATAATTAATTCATCAAATGACCTGCAGTAATCCCAAGAGATGCATTTTAATTAGAGATAACATTAAATATGATATATCAATTCACTTAGCATGTTTCCACTTCGAAAACATCAGTGTAGAAATTAAACTTCACAAGCGAACAACATGAAACCGTGTTTCAGTAGATTCGCCGAGAATATCTGCAAATATTTCCAAGAGTGTACGGGAAATTCTTCAATACACGGTGTGAAATTCATCGGGGATCGAGGAAGAAGCAAGACAGAAAGGTATGGTTATGTTTTACCGTTGTATCCGCTCAAAGCATCCATTCCAGGACAATCTGGTTGATCATTTGGATTACCTCTGTTGTAATCTGTTCGAAATACGTGCTGCAAACTTACGCTAAATGGGAGAGTTCGCCTGTATTTGTTACTATAGGCACGGGACAGGTTCCGATACATGATATTGCATTTCCCGCCGTTACAATTTGTCCAGAATCGAATATTGACAGCGATATTTTTTACTATCCTGATATACTGAACTTGGCGTTTTCGAATGATACAAATTTGACAGAAACCCAGTAAGTCACTTTAAATATCCCTTCAAAGTTGGTATAACTGTAGTAAAAATTACGTAACATTAACTATAATGAAGGAGTTGTGTCTGTAGCAGTGATAATCACAACTAAATATGCTACTTGGGGAATATGAAATTATCTATTAACGATTATATAGGATTACGCATTACACTATTTTTGCAGCAAAAATCTTGATATAATCACAAACACCAACCTTTATTATCATCATGATAATGAATACTAAAAATCATTTTTCAAATTTGAAACATCTTTAATAGCATAAAAAAGAAACTATACTCCATTCACTTTAAGAATGCAGTAGATAGCGCTGCGATCGGCGCCCAAATTACACCGAAGAATGAAAAATTAGCGGCAAATTCAAATTGTAAATTGTCAGTGTCATAAGCGAAAAAAGTTTGTTATCAAAATTTTGTAATAATAGGAAAGGGATAACATGAGATCACTACGCTTTTAGTAGTTATTTAGAATGTTATAGTCATAATATAAGGTGATAAAATAATACAAATAAAAGTAACAGTGAATACATTTCGGAATCTTAGGGGGGTAGTTAACGATAGCCAAAAAACTTGTCCAATCTCGGTGAAACTATGTTTATTCTATTCCATATGCGACGTTTCGACAATTGCAATTCGTCTTTATTAAGCTATAAAGTATAGTATATTAATTTATAAAACACAATAGAAGATAAAAATCAAATTACGATTAAAATAAATTAACATGTGACCAGTAGTAATAGTAAGAATAAAAATTAACACACTAATGTTAGGATAATAATTTAAAATGAATTTTCTATGGACAAATCAGTCAAACTAAAACATGTTAAATGTTAGTTGTCAAGTAATATATATATATAATACACTAAATACAACGTAGAAACAAATGTACTTCTTAAAAATTGTACAACAACAATAAAGCAGAGGCAACATAATAAAAAACGATAAAAACACCTTAAGGTATAAGTATTGTAACGAGCGCCAACTTTTCAACTGGCGGTTCCGATAGGCGTCCCTAGATGGCGCAAGCATAGCGGAAGAAGAACTACCTACGACGAATAACAGTGGGCAGCACCGGGTTGAAGATTCGAGAATATTCTCCAGAATCTTCGAGACGTTCTAGAAGGCCCCCGAACAATCTTGGAAGTTCGCGCCAGCTATAAATTAACGCGTCGGGTTGGCCAGGAGACAGTGAATCGATACGAGTTCGATAGTGCGGTCGCGATTGAATTAGTACATGTAATATAAATATCGTTTATATAAATAAAGACATTAGTGGTTAAGTGATATAGTTAATAAGCATTTTTAATAGATTTTAATTACCGTAATAGTGTTAATAGAATAAGTGAATTAAATATATCGCCTGTTGTTTTTTCTAAAACCCCGACAACGTTTTAAAAACTAGAAAAACGTAACAGTATGAAAATATAGCATATGCCTAAATATAATGTAAGTTAATTGTGTTCTGGAAACTTCAATTCAATATATAATAGTTAGAACAAAATGCACGTTTCAATTATCATTCAGAATCAGATTCTAATGACAGATCTGATGATGATGAGGTATTTGCTGTTATGATGAATTCTTCGATCATATCTTCAACAACATTGTCGAGTTGATACATCTTATTTCTTCTTCAATAACATGTTGATGCAATTCCTCCATGCACTACTATCTACAATGTTAAGCCCCTCAATCAGTAAGGTTTTCACCTCAGTAATTAAAAGTTTGTTGTTAGCTGCGACATGATGCTTTACTTGAGCCCAAATAAGCTCAATGGGGTTCAGATTGCAGTGATAAGGAGGCAATCTTAAAATTGTATGACCACTGTCTTCTACCATTTGATCAATAACATATGGATGGGATTATCGTTAATATATTTTCTTGCAAGTTCAAGCAACTCAACCTTAACAAATTGTTCAACAATAATTCCTTTTGCAAGAAGCCATTCAATTTAATTGTTGCTTTTTCCATGCCATGATAGGCTTTTTTCTGTTCTGACTGAGTGGTAGGGAGCATTATCCATAATAATAACAGAGTTTGTTCCAGAAAAGGAAGCACATTTCTCATCCACTCGTGAACACTTGGCTGTTCATTTTTTCGTGATAATCTCCAGTTTTTCTTGGATTCGAAGAAAAGGAGACCGTTTTCAAGAAACCATCTTCGCTACCAATATGTAAAACAATTAAACATTTTCCTTTCCTGAAGGTTTTTCAGTCCCGTTGAAACTCCTTCCACAAATGCTTGTCTTGCAGTGAGTACTGTGGTGTCTGCCCATATTTTTTGCTTGTATGACTTGCATTAACCCAAGTTTCATCCAAATAATATATCTTTCTACCACTAACACGAAATTTTCGAATGTTGTTTAAATTGCCACTTCGCTTCATCCACTTAAATCCTAACTTTTTTAAAATTTTCCAGAGCGTCGTTCTTTCAATATTGGCAAAGTGTCATCTGCATTAATAACCTGTAAGATACAATGCGATGAAGTAAATGTAAATAAATGATAATATTATATTTACACCCAATAGTTTTGTGCACGTAGGTAATTCGTTCTGCAAGAAAAAGGAATGTACGTATCGTCTAATTGCTGACCTATCTGCTTCGTCCAAGAAATCATATGCACTTTGACGAAGACGTTTTTTAGGGGATGAACTGATAACTCCTGTGGTCTCTTTTCTTTACAATAATCCACACTGTTCTTTCACCCACCCCAAGTTGCTTTGCAGTCAATTTAATTGCTGCCGATTTAGAACTGTCCCGCTTAAGCTCCAGATACAAATTATAAGCCATTATCCTTTGCTTACTGCCAATATGTTTTCCCTGAGGATTATTGATGACCCTGCAGGTAGATCAACTACCTCTTCATCTGCCATACTAAAATTGATGTAAAATATACTATGTCATCACTATCATTTTATATAGTTATTAAAACAATACCTTCAAATATTCAACAGTACTCAGTAGAGCTCTAAGAAGAACTATTTTTGTAACAATTTGCTTATAAAAATTACACTAACCACACGAACGACACAAAAAAGCAATAAACACGCAAATACAGATCTGAAACCAACACCAAGATTGACAAATGTCATAGATGTCAGAAAATATTTTGTTTTATCCAACTTAAATTTCATTTGCTACATAAAATGTTTTTCGTATGTGTGAATTCGCCTCGTCTATTAGCCAATCGCAAGTCGTAAATTTTTCGCCTATCTAATGTAACGCTGCATTCTTACAGTGAATAGACCTTAAATTAAGCGACACAAAAAAAAGCAGGTTCATGCCTATTAAAAGGTCGAACAACCTCAAATAATAAAGAAAACTATTTGAATCAACCAATCATATTGCTTCTCTCTGATTTAAAACTTTCCAATACAATTTTCCTCACCTTAATGATTAAAAATGACTTTCATTTCCCAACGAATTCCAATTTTAAGGCAAATCCAATTCGAATATATGACTATGAAATGTAACAGAACAGGATTCCAAGGTGATAGGGATGTTCACGAATATTTTGACCAGGGTATCTTGAATTTCTTCCATAACGTAAGTTGATTCATACACTATTTTTAAATTTTAATCCGTTTATATATCTTCGCCTTGTATAGGTGACTTTACCAGTCAATAAGGTGTTTAAAAAATGCCAATTCTCAGGTACAGAAATTGACTGTGCAGAGTTATTTACGCCGGTGTTCTCTAAAGATGGCGTTTGCTATTCGTTCAATATTCTCGACCATAGTGAGATGTTTCATGAAAATATGTAAGTCTAAATTGATATTATTTCTCTTGCGTTTTCTTTTAATCTTTGATTTACACATATAGACAACGATTCATGGATTATAACAGCGCTCAAGAATCGGCATGTTTCAACCAGCCTTTCACTAAAGAATGCAAAGATGTCTATCCGAAAAGGAGCTTCATTTTCCGGTGTCGACGCCGGCTTAGAAGTTGAGTTAGCAGTTAGAGAAAAAGATCTAGATTTCCAATGTGCGTCAGCTTTGCAAGGATATAAAGTAATTATTCAAAGTGTGGTTTAAAAAAAAAAAAACATGATTTTTATTAATCGTTCTTTACAGGTAATTCTTCACGACCCTTCAGAGCTACCAACCGCGATTCACAATAACTTCCGCGTACCACCAGATCAAGCTGTGTTTGCCGCTGTTACCCCAGAAGTCATCATTACCGAGAAGGATCTGCAATCTTACCCACCAAAACAGAGGAAATGCTACTTCGATGACGAGAAGACCCTCCAAAGATTTAGGCATTATTCCCAAGTGAATTGTGAAGCTGAGTGTTACATATACCTTATGAACGCAACTTTCCTGTGTTTGGATTTCTTTCTGCCACGTAAGCAAAAGATCCCTAACAGCCAGAAATATTGCATAGATATTTTTAAAAACATATTTTATAAATATTTTTCGTGAGAGATTTTTGAATATATTTTTCATATTTTTTTCTAAATATAGATAAAATATTCAATTAAAATATTTATTCCATATTTTTAAATCAATGTAAGCGCTATATTTTTTCTAAAATATTTATATGAAAATTGAGATTTTTTATGCAATCTATTTAATTTGTCAAAATGACTAAAATTGTTCTTCTTATTTAGAATGTATAACGTCGATAACGAAAAGTTGAAACATAGATAGAGTTGTCTAAAAGGCAAGAACTTGTTTTTTTCACCTCACCATACAAGTTAATAATCAATAATTCTGGCATCTTTTAAGGGATACTGAAGTTTATCAATTAATCACTATTTTTTAATTGAAGTGTTCTAAATAAAAAACAAACGTAATTTATTATCATTTTATTTGAATAAGCCAATAAAAATGAAAAATACTCGTTTTTAAGTCTAGCATTGGCTGGTGCCAGGTACAACCCTATGGCTTTTTCATATCTTCGGTAGTGGCGCTCTCATGGCGTTTCCTTGTGGCCTCTAAACAATGTCAATGTGTTAGATCATACCATGAAATAAAACATCGTACAACATTATAAACACCTACTAATACATGGAGCATTTACAATAATTGGAGTGGTAGCTACATTCTAATACCCACGATACTTATTTTTACTTTATTTCATAAATTTAAAAACATTCTACGTACAAACAATAAAACAACACAACTTATTCTAACCTCTATTGAGTTATGACGCTATATAACCGAGATGAATCTCTTAAGCAAATCAACTAGCAATTTATCTGGTAGATGCAGTACATATATGATGCAAAAATTCCTACAATTATATTATTAAACGATTTCTGTACATAGCGATATTGAGCATACCAATTATCTTATAATGCCATGACATTTAAAGTTTTGCTTACCTCGTATCACCACAAAAACTAAAACACACCCGCAACAATTAATTACACAGTTGACTCTAATCTGCCATAATCGTATACTATTATAAACTATAAATGTAACGACAAAACGAATGAAACCGTTGATGATACGCACGTGCGCGTATGCATTCTATGTACCTAATCCATAGACGCATAAACAATACTAAATCATTTAACACCGGCACCGTAATGAATAGAGGTGTTGTGTTGACGTTCGCAACTTACAAATATTACAAATAATATAATAGAAAACGCAATATATTAATAGAAAATTACAGCGCTCAACTTAGATACTAATTAAACATATTAGATATATATTATCTAATTAATCTTTAAACTATCATTTTAAATAGGTACATACCTACTTAATATGATGCATATTTTACCCATTTTATATATTCGTCCTACGCACCAAATGTACAAAAGCAAAAATTCAATCTTTTTTTTATAATGAAATAAATATTTACAGAAATACAAAGCAAAATATTCTTGCAGAGTTATGAAAAAATATTGAGAAAACATTTGCAATAAAATATTATTAATGCTACATAACATATATATTTTTAAATGTTTTCCTAATATATTGTATTGCATATTATATTAATATAACTAATATTCAAGAAAGATTTAATATTTTTTAAATATTTATAAAATATGAAATAAATATAGTTGTTCACTGGGGATACGATCAATAGCGGATAGCCATATTTATATTATTTTAATATATGTATTTAAAAAAAAGACATTGCAACATTGGTTTTTAATTATGCGAATAATAGTTATATATATATTACACTACTTGGGTATTGTGACGTTGAATTTTCAGATACCAATGGCACCAAACACATTTGCGGGCCCAAGTATTTAGATCTTATCGTTCTTTTCGAGCAATTATTGATCAATTACATTTCTGATGTTGGCGTCCTGAATTTGTCGCCCGCTCAGGAAGTAATAAAAATGACGCTGGAGGCTATGGGAATGGTGAATAAAAGCAAAACGCATTGCGCTTGCCTACCATCCTGCACATCAATTGAATACGCTTTTCAAACGACACAAACTGAATACTATTGGCGTAGATTCGGCAATAGTGAAAATATAGAGTGAGTTCTTCGATATTTTCTATATAGATTATTGAAAAATAATAAAATCTGTTCTTTCTTGTCATATCAGGGAATACAGGTCTCTGGTGAATATCTACTTCAAACAATCACAGTTCATACCGATGCAGAGGAAAGAAATGTTCGGAGCCATGGATTTCATAGCATACTGGTGGTCGATTACTTGGATTATTCATAGGCTTCTCTTTTAACTCATTGATTGAAGTTATTTACTTCCTAAGTTTCAGAATTGGATGCAACGTGGGAAAATACGGTAAAAATTTATGGCATGGACGCGATAATTACCAGATAAAAAAAAAGGAATAAATTTTAAATTAAAAGATTGGCATTATAATTTTAAAACATCTATTTATTTTCATTATGTAATTATATGAACATTAAATTAAATAAAGATCTTTGATAAAATGTATTATTTTATTTTGAATTTAGTTTCAGAAACCAAATATCAATGCAAAAAGGCATGGCAATATGATATTGTGATTTAATGTATTTGAAGGTATGGTCAACGAATTCTTGTTATAAAAAAGCAAAAATAAAATTGAACTCGCTGGGTATCTTTCTACAGTCTGTATAATTAGATAATAGTACTTCGTCCAGTTAGATCTTAATGAAGGCGTTCCGCAAGGCAGCATCTTGACTCCAATTCAGTTTTCTATTTATACTTCTTTATTTATAAATCATCTGCAATGATTGCCAATAGTTTACAAAATTCAAAAACTTCATATATTTATTATTTGGTTACCTTATCTTCAAACTTGTAACTCAACCTCTAGTATTAATTGTTATTTTTTATTATCATTTTTGGCTTAGATTCTTTGACTTATCCTATACCACATGTACTTGTTCTGTATTTTCTTGTACTCCTGGTCGTTTGGATAAATATACGTTATTATTATTATTATTATCACTATTATTATGAGGTTACATTTAGAATTATAGCCTATCAGAGTAGCAGGTGAGTGAGAGTCGTTATACGCTACTCATACCAATCTTACCAAATTAGCACTACCTGTTCGATATTGTATTCTACTAATATTGCTGATGTTATTTACTAACAATATCCTAATCTATGTGCAAGTGGGATCTGTCATGAATTTTTAATATTAAGTTTATATCGCAATAAAATTAATAAACAAAAAAACTTTCTTTTTTATTTTATTTATAATAGAAATAGAAATACAAAAAGATGTGGTACAAAGGTACCTACTTGCGAGTGCCTCTCAATACATACGCAAACCATCGGTTTTAGATGGCTGCACATATTCACTTTTCACAAAATATTCATTCATTATGACGCTATATTCATTTTGATAAGAGAATAGGTAACCAATTGCACACCGAAACTTTAAGTTGTATAACATTTAAAAGTTTAATTAACCCTAGTCCTACCAACGTTTTATCGTAACGTGTCCTACCAAGGTGTGCCTCACAGGCACACATCTATTTGTACACATTGTTGATGTAAATAATAGCAAAATATGCATTATTTATTTCATGTAGTAGGTATACAGTAAGATTAAGACATATAGAAAGAATATGTGTGTCAGAAGATATAATTTAAAAATAGTACAAGATAGTAAATATTTGAAAGTTATTTATGTAGTTTGCAATTTGTGCACGTGAGTATTTTCTTCTGAATGTTCACTACAACCGTTTGCTTACACTTATCACATAACTGTGTTGACATTCTGCTTTTCTTTGATGGGCAAATATAGCACCGTTTTCGTTTTCGTACTTCTCGAGCCGAAGACTCCCCTGTGGTTGGTACTTGATTCAACGTAGTTTGTATCAATGAAGTATGACTTTTATGCAAGCCACTCCAACTACGACGTCTATTTTACCCCAGTACTAATTCTGTTGTAATTTCTCGTAAGAAAATTTTGCGAAGTCTTCGTTTTTTGGAAATATGCCAGTCAGGATGGATATTTCTCCAAATGACAAATGAAGCTACTCACACACATCAATTATATTGAAAAAATAGACCAAAGGCCACCTATTAGTTTTGCGTTTCACTGAATATGTATGTACCATCTGATCAAGTGTATCCATCCCTCCTTTCGTGGAATTGTAGTACTTATTGATTTCAGATTTATTTTTATTTTCCTCATCAATGGTGGAGTCGTTGTGCATTGTAGATAATAATATGACACAGCGATTTTTCTTAGGTACATAAGATACCAAAGTCATTGTCTTCTGAAAACCAAACAAGTTGCTTTCAATATTCCGTCGCCTGTGAGGTAAAAATTTGTGTGTATGCAGCGCTTATTTTTTCTGAGCGTTCCTACACAAGTTAGGCCTTTGGTAAGCAAACTGGATGCAAGCTCGTAGCTGGTGAAGAAGTTGTCGAACGTAATATTCCCTTTAGTTCTCAGAAAAGGTTCACAAAGGTCTTCAACCACCTTTTGCTCTAAGTTTTCTGCTCTGTTGAGACCTTCTTTTCCTAAGTACGGTATACCACGTAACGGATAACTAGTTCCACTATCGCATATCCACCAAATTTTCATACGTACTTATCTGGCTTGCTTGGCAGGTACTGTCGGAAAGATACACGACCTCTAAAAGGCACCAGTTGTTCATCGATGGTTAGATTACTGCCAGGAAGATAATATTTCAGCAAGTTTGTATTAACACGGTCCCACAGGTCTCTAATTGGTGCCAACTTGTCCTTTTGCCTTCGGAGGGTTCTGGTCGCTTTATCGTCAAAACGAATAAATCTTAGTAATTGAGTAAATCTATTTCGTGACATACACGCTTGATAAATAGGATTTCCATATAAAGGATTCCATAGCTCATTATAATCCACCATTCCTTGTTTATTTCTTCCAGCAGTAATCAAAAGGCCCAAGAAAGCACGGATTTCAACGTCGTCAACTGGTTTCCACAAATCGCCAAGAATACGAACAGCCTCCTTATTAGTGAAAGTAACCACAATACCAATAACCGTATCATCAAAAAACAAATTGAATGCGTCACAAGGAGTATCAACATGCACTCCAGGTGGAAGTTTCACTTTGTTCAAAGCTGTTGTAATTGCGTTTTTCCCTTGGCAATCGGCGTGGCATTCCACTCGGTACCATCTTTTCCAATAAAAAGTTTGCGAATGGCCGGGCGGTTCATCATTAGCATCACTATCGTCACTTCCTTCTTGTTCATCGCTAGTTTCTTGATAATCCGCTTCACTAGAAGAGGTTTCGTCATTTGGCTCTTCTTCATCTTCACCATCATTTACATTCCTTCCCAAATCCTCATCACTTTCGTACAATGCATCGAGCAACTCCTTTTCAGTTAGTGGCCGGCGTCGGTCAGTCAACCAATCGGTCATACTTTCTGCATAAATTTCAAAACCAAATAAGCATAAAACAACAAATCTATTTTTACTGGGGTCAATCAAAACTTTATTTTGCTTACCTGGTCTATACTATACTCTCCACTAGGTAAAAGAAATAAAATTAACCAATAGACAAAACGGCCAATGCGTTCGTTAGGAAAGTCACAAATACACTGATAGCAATGCAGTTTGTAAGCTGACTGTTTTAGCAAAACGCATTTAGGGAATTCCCCTTCATATGCAACTGGAAGTTCTTACATACAAGGGGAAAGTCCCGAAATATAAAGCATATCTTTTTACGGGGGATTTACCCACATACCTAGTTTTAAATAACGTAGCAATGCATTTTATAGTATAATAAACAGTACGTGCCTCAAAGACACACCTTGGTAGGACGTGTCGGTGAATTATGTTTAATTTTTTTAGTAAAATAGGAAAAATATTTTTAAAAAATTTTATGTCATTCTGTGTTAAATAGTTTATTTTGAGAATACAAAAATCCTCCAGCCTGTGGGCAGTTAACTTACAAAGTTCCAGCAATTTCAAAATCAATTGTGCCTCAAAAGCACACCTTGGTAGGTTTAGGGTTAAGATTGTTGGATCAATTTAAATTATTATATTAATTCTTGATAAAAGCAGTTTAAGATTTGTAAATTAAAACAAGTTACCGTATAATTTATTAAATAATGATCTTTTTTTAATTTCTTTAAACGTAAATAGAATTTTAAGAATTAAAGTATAAATAACTCATAGTAAACTGCTAGCATTTGAATGTTAAAATCAAATTTTACGAGTATGTATATATATTAAATAAACTTTTCTGGGATTGAATCGTAATATAATAGCATATAAGATTACCGTTATTTTTATATAGCTAATAGTAATATCCCAATTAAATTTTATTACATAACGATTACGTAATGCAAGCGAAAAATACACCTACCTATTGTTATTTCAAGGACGTGCACAAAATTACGATTAAGCAATCGCTTCGTATTTCCTTATATTATCAAAAATAACAAGCTCATACTAGAGCAAAAGTTGTAAAAAATGTGATGTAGTACATAAGGCCATCTAGTTTCAAGATTTTACGTTTTTTTGTTGATTTAATTTAGAGTAGTAAAACAAAGTTAAAGTATTAAAGATAAAATTTAAAAAAAAAACGTTAATCTAGCGCCATCTAGTTCTGATGGCACGAGTTGTTTATAAAATGAAAACCAGTTCGCTAATATAAACATTTCGCTTCATGGCCACACTATTTTTAAAGTCAAATATTGTGTGAGAATGACGCAGGGATCTAAAAGAGATATATAATACCAGTCTGGAAAACCAGTCGCTTTTTAGATTCTTGCCGACAGTAACAGTCGTGATTATTTATATTAATTTCGGGAATAATTTCATTATTAAATATATATCAGTAATTTATTTAAGTCACTTAATCAACCGCGCCAATCCTAAAATACGCATTTTAACCGGATATAAAATTAAATTAAACATAGTATCTAACTTCTTCCATATTTCACATCAGTGTATAAATTAAAGTGCGACATGAGACCACGCACCAAAGGCTTTCGCGAGAATATCTGCAAATATTTCGAAGACTGTACTGGAACTACGTCGATACACGGTGTGAAGTTCATCGGGTGATCGAAACAGAAGCAATATAGAAAGGTATCAATACATTTTACCGTTTTATTTCCTCAAAGTTTCCATTCCAGATTAATCTGGTTGATCATTTGGATCACCTCTGTTGTAATCTGTACGAAATACGTGATGCAAACTTATCGTAAATGGGAAAATTCGCCGGTATTCGTGACTATAGGCACGGGACAAGTTCCGATACAAGATATTTCGTTCCCTGCGATCACAATTTGTCCGGAATCGAATATTGACAGTGATATTTTTTACTATCCCGATATGCTGAATTTAGTATTTGCCAATGATACGAATTTAACGGAAACTCAGTAAGTTATTATTAAAATATGATCTTAAATTAATAAATATGAAATAAATTCAACATCTGTTATGTATAAAATTAAACAAAACATACCTGTTTAGCGCTGCTTCAAACTGTGATAAGGTTAGGTATCCATTACAATATGTTTTTGTAGTAAAAAATCACAAAAACTCACTAAAACACCAGCACAAAATGCTAAAAATCATTTTTCTAATTTGAAACATCACTTAACACCACAAAAAACTAAATCACACAACAGAAAAAGAATACAAACATCAACAATTGTGTACAACCGCCATGTTCGACTTTCTTACTGACAGATTGTTACCCGAAAAAGACCGAACGTCTCACGAATATTAACGAAAGACGTTTGTATCAACCAATCGCATTGTTTAATTTTAAATATAATTTTCTTACTAAAAATTACATTTATTTCCCAAGAATTTTTATTTTTAAGGCAAACCCAATTCGAATATATGACTATGATATGTAACAGGACAGGATTCGAAGATGAAAATCTTATGCGCGAATATTTTGACGAGGGTATCTTAAATTTCTTCCACAATGTAAGTAAATTGTTGATACAATTCAAGATACATGTTGGCTTTGCAGGTGACTTTACCAATCGATAAAGTTTTTAAAAAATGTCGTTTCGCAAGCACAGAAATTGACTGTACAGAGATATTCACGCCAATATTTTATAAAGATGGTATTTGCTATTCGTTCAATATTCTTGACCATAGTGAGATGTTTCATAAAAGTGTGTAAGTCATAATCAGTGCTTTTTGTCCTGCTTTTACACTAATCTTTTTGGTTTAAACAGACAACGTTTCATGGGCTATAATAGCGCGCCAAAATCGGTATGTTTAAACCAGCCTTTCACTAAAGAATGTAAAAACGTCTATCCGAAACGGGCTTCATTTTCCGGTGTCGATGTTGGTTTACAAGTCGAGTTAACCGTCAGGGAAAAAGATTTAGATTTCCAATGCGGTTCACCTTTACAAGGATATAAAGTAATTATTATAGACGTGCGGAATTTAGTATGACACAGACATGCCCCTAACAACTAGAAATATTACATAGATATTTTTAGAAATATATTTTATAAATATTTTTCGTGAGAGGTTTTTGAATATATTTTTCATATTTTTTTCTAAATATAGATAAAATATTCAATTAAAATATTTATTCCATATTTTAAAATTAATGTAAGCGCTATATTTTTTCTAAAATATTTGTAAAATATTTATATGAAAATTGAGATTTTTTATGCAATCTATTTAATGTGTCAAAATGAACTAAAAATTGTTCTTGGTTATTTAGAATGTATAACGTCGATAACGAAAAGTTGAAACATACATAGAGTTGTCTAAAGGCAAGAACTTGTTTTTTCACACTCACCATACAAGTTAATAATCAATAATTCTGGCATCTTTTAAGGCATACTGAAGGTTTATCAAATTAATCACTATTTTTTTAATTGAAGTGTTCTAAATACAAAACAAACGTATTTATTATCATTTTATTTGAATAAGCCAATAAAAATGAAAACTACTCATTTTTAAGTCTAGCCTTGGCTGGTGCCAGATACAACCCTATGGCTTTTTTCATATCTTCGGTAGTGGGGCTCTCATGGCGTTTCCTTGTAGCCTTCTAAAACAATGCCAATTGTATTAGATCATACCATGAATAAAACATCGTACAACATTATCAACACCTATGGAGCATTTACAATAATTGGAGTGGTAGCTACATTCTAATACTTACGATACTTATTTTTACTTTATTTCATAACATTTGAAACATTCTACGTACAAACAATAAAACAACACAACGTATTCTAACCTCTATTTGAGGTTATGACGCTTATCTACCGAGATGAATCTCTTAAGCAAATCAACTAGCAATTTATCTGGTAGATGCAGTACATATATGATGCATAAAATTCTACAATTATATTATTAAACGATTTCTGTACATAGCGATATTGAGGATTCCAATTACCTTATAAATGCCATGACATGTTCAAAGTTTTGCTTTACCTCGTAGTCACCACAAAACTAAAACACACCCGCAACAATTAATTACACAGTTAACCCTAATCTGCCCTAATCTTATACTATATAAACTATAACATGTAACGGACTAACGAATGAAAACGTTTGTCGATGTTTTACGATGCAGTGTGTGAGTCATACTTAAAACTTGCACGTCTTTAGTAATAAAATCTAAACTGGTACTGAACAAATAGACTTTTAGTCATACTTGATAGGTAATCCTCCACGATCCTTCAGAGCTACCAACCCCGATTCACAACAACTTCCGCGTACCACCAAGAGGAGGCTGTCTTTATCTCTGTTACTCCAGAAGTCATCATAACCGAAAAGGACTTGCGATCTTATCCAGCAGAACAGAGGAAATGTTACTTCGATGACGAGAAGATCCTCAAAAAATTCAGGCGTTATTCCCAAGTGAATTGCGAAGCCGAATGTCTCCAGCATCTCATGCATACGACCTTCGACTGTTTAGATTTCTATTTGCCGCGTAAGCAAAAGAATTGGAAGAAGATTGGGCTTGACTGATTTTTTTTTCCAGATACCAATGCTACTCAGCATATTTGCGGGCCTAAATACTTGGCTTTTATGGTTTTCATTGAGCAATTATTGATCAATTATGTTAGCGATGTTGGTTACTTAAATTTGACGCTGATCAGGAAGAGTTGTTAAAGTTATTGGAAAAAGCGGGACTGGCCAATGAAAGTAAAGCGCATTGCGCTTGTTTACCATCATGCAGTTCAATAGACTATGCCTTTCAGGCGACGCAAACTGATTATCATTGGCGTAGATTCAGTAATAGCGAAAATTTGAAGTGAGTCTTATTAAAGATATTTCACATATAAACTGAGAAATGACAAAATCCTTTCGTATAGGGAGTATAGGTCTTTGCTGCATATCTACTTCAAACAACCGCAATTCATACCACTGCAGAGGAAGGAAATGTTTGGATCGATGGATTTCATAGCCTACTGTGGTGGATTATTAGGGCTGTTTATAGGCTTCTCTTTTATCTCTATGGTTGAAGTCATTTATTTTCTGAGCTTGAGAATCGGATGTAACGTGCGAAAGTATGGTAGAAGAGCGTGGCACGGCCCTGCTAATGAATGAAGTAGCGAAATAAACTTTTAAATTAAAAAAAATTATTTGTTTCATTTTTAACGAAGACTCGGTCTGAATTAATCATTGTATATACACTGTTGAAAATTATACGGTGTTGGCGTTAATTTTGCGCTAGTCCAATATTTTAGTGTTGATTTTTCCAAACTTTGCCAGACGAGTTGACTACGCGTATTTAATAAAACAGAAATGACTAGAATTTCGTGTGACTTCTTTGTTCAAATATGAGGATTGACTATTTTTCTAGACATTCAGAAGCGTCAACCAATCAGAATTTTCCTCGGATAGAAATATAGAAACCCACCTATTCTAATACAGTATTGCATTATACGCACCACCTGCACTGCACGTGTATCTGTTTTCGTGTTTGATTCTCCGTATTAACATATCCAAACAAACCACCAAAAGTGACTGACTTAATTTTTTTTTTTTTTTAAAGGGGTGGTAACGCCTAAGCTATATGATTAGCTTATCAGGCCCCCTCAGAGCCAAATCTCCCTCCTAATCAACATTACGACCCTGGAAAAAAACCGATTATCGTAATTGACCAGAGCGAGATTTGAACCCCGGACTCCGCACTGATAGCCAACGTGCAAGCCACTCGACTACCAGCCAGGCATAAAAAATTCAACATCTTAAAGATGTATTGGGAACATTATTTACGCAATTAGTTTAAACTTGAATCAAATAGCATAAACATTCACTTAATTTTATAATGGTTCTCAAAAAATCATTTTAAAATTGGTACGTTTAGTTGAAACCAAAACTTGTGAATGAGTGGTTTTGCATATTTATAATTGAGAAAACGTCTTAAAGAGAGAATATTATAGCACTAAGAAATAGGAGTTGCATATTAAAAAGACGTTGTGTTTAGAAAATGGTGTTAAAACACCCAATAGATCGCATTCATTTAGTTAAACAGCTAGTAAATTTGTCTAGTCTAGATCAAATAAAATGTGACTAGAAGTATTTTATAATTCCACGTGTCAGTTGGACAAAATAATCCCTTAGCAATAGACAATACTTGACTATCTTTGCTCGTCAAATTTAAACTTCTATAGTTCTCGACAAAATAACACGAAAAGAGTGTGGACCTCTCCTGACTATTAAATTAGTCAAAAAAGTGTTAAAATTTTCAACAGTGTATAGACTCAGTGTTGGTTCTATATCCATTGAAATCCTCGTTTGGCTTTTTAACTTTAAATTTCGATTTCGGTGTTTTTAAAACCCGAAGATGGCGCGACAGAGCCGAAACATGTAGTCATAGCGTTAAGTTCGATGGCGGGCTAAGTCTCGCATGTGTGTAATTCAGTGTGCAGTACTGGCCAGCACGTACAGAGAAGTACAAAGAGTAAGGACAGCGGATGAGTCATTGGATCTGAATTTCTAAGCCTAACTTTACTTCAACAACAGTTAACTACAATTATTGTAGTTAACTGTTCCAACAATTTTTTTCCGTGTACCAATGTAAACAATAGCAAACTGTTTATATATTGGGAAGCTGTTGTTGAAGTAAAGTTAGGCTTAGAAATTCAGATCCCAATGACTCATCCGCTGTCCTTACTCTTTACCACCTTACTGTTCTACAATTGTTGGTTTTTTGACAACAAATTTTTTTCCATGCACCTACATAAATTAGTTTACTGATTCGCTTAATCTAAGTAGGATAAAGTATGGTGGTGCTAGTTCAGTTTCAAGGCCGTTCTTCTCCAGATGCCCAGAGCGGAGCTGTAGATGAGAGGGGCAGCTCAAGACGATAGCGTCCACGGGGACGACATCCGCGGTAGCTTGAGAAGAGCTTTGAAACGCGGGACGAGGGAGCCTTAGCCGATGACGTCAGAGGCATAACTTACTTATTTAACATTATATAGGTAACATATTCGATTACGAATTCTGGAAACTTAATAACTATAATGAATTTCTAATATTAAATAATATAAACACATATGCTTTCTTTGTTATACGGAGTTTTAAATTAAAGTAGTATAAATTATTTTACTTATTTAATATTATACCATGTGATTCAAAATGATTGTCGTAAGAAAAAAACTGTTTTCCGGAAAAATTTATCTATACTTATTACCAATTTAATGAGCGAAGTTAGCTGCATACAAATTTCATACATTAAATGAATTTTCTTGACATTTAGCGACATTGGCGTGCGTGTTGTAGTATCTTTCGATTATTTATCTTATAATTTTTCTTAAATCGTTTATATTTACATCTAATATCATCAACAATAGTATTTCTGAATACTGTAAGAAAATAAGGGAATTTATCTGTGGTAATAGCTCAACAAACAGGTAAAAAATCAATTAAGTGAAATAGTTTATTACATTTTATAATTTTATATGCTTATCTTACTCTTCAGCGCAATGAGCTGTCAAAAGAAAGTTACATTTTCATCCCTATAGAGTTTCTACGGTACAGGAATTATTACCATTAGATCACGATAGGCGATTGGAATATTGTCATTGATTTAATAACAATTTAAGGGACGATGACTTGCTAAACAAATCATCTTTCTCGGATGAAGCCTGGTTTTATCTAACAGACTATATCAATTTACAAAACTATTGTACCTGGTCTGCAGAAAATCCACACGAATTTCGAGAAACGCAATTGCATCCCGTAAAAGTTGGAGTTTAGTTAGCTATGTCCAGACAACGAATAATAGGGCCAATTTTCTTCGAGGAAACTGTAACAGCCCAACGTTACCAACAGATGTTGGAATTGTTTATTGCAGAGTTACAAGAAAATGAGCTTGGAGCAGGTTATTTTCAGCACGATAATGCTCCAGCACATACTGCTCGACAAACCTGCCAATATCTTCAACAGTTTTTTGCTGACAGGTTCGTTAGAGCACAAAGATGGCCATCAAGATCGCCTGATCTAACCCCATTACATTACTTCATGTTCGGCTATCTAAAAAATGGGATCTATAGAAACCGGGTATGGTATACATGCCATAGAAGAACTGAGAGATGCAGTTTTGTCACTTAATAATTATACTAATTGTATGTTATAATTTAAAGTAATAAATAAATTTAGTTAAACACCAGTTAGTACTGAATTGTAAAATCATAATTTAGTAAAGTTAAATTAACTACATTTCATTTTTACAAGCAGAAACACCAATCCATAGTCGTTTATATAATGCGAGTTCAAATATAGATTACGTTTTCCTTATTTATGACAGATCCGTTTACTTTCTTATGTTCCAACACTGACTTAGTTCAAACCTTCATTACAAACACGCGGCATATACCTACACCCTGTTACTATCTATAGGAGCGGAATTGACAATCATTTTGAATCTCTGTGTATATCATATTCGATTACGAGTTCTAGAAACTTAATAACTATAATCAAATTCTAACATTAATAATATTTTCAATTAAAACTTTGAACAAACATATTTGACTGCGTTACTGTAGGCGTCAGCGCGATACACTGAAACATTCCATAGACACCCGTACATGCGACAATCCCTGCGTAAGCCATCTTACGGACTGATTGCTTCTTGTTTATCGATACAGATAATAATTCGATAATTTTTGAAATACAGAGCCGTTTTAAATAATCGTCTGAATAGTTCTTTTATGCAAGAAAAAAATTAGACAATAAATGATTGTGATTACGAAGTTCAGATATTTATTAAATTATGGTGAAAGCTGACATTAAATAATATAATTCAATTATTCTTGTTATACACATTAAAATCTAAAATAGCATAAATTATTTTACTAATTAATATTTTTCAATTAGAACCTAAACGAACTCTGTATAACAAGAAAAATTGAATTATATTATTAACGTTAGAATTTCATTATAGCAGCTTCTTTTGACATTGAATAGCTGCTATAAACTGCTAACGATTATTAACTGCTACAAAATAGCAGTTTGCTTCGTAGCAACTCATCACTATTACTTAAATACGTATGTATGTATGTAAATAGAAGGGTGGTGTTACACTGCGACCTAAAAGATCTATTGTGTCCCCTATTCTTGCTGCTTTACAGCTGGCCTTCCAATCCTATTCCTTTTAGAAAGTGTAAGATGTCAGAGGGTCCCAGTCTAGGTAAGTCCCTCTCTTCGATTTCACATACACCCAGGTACAATGCCCTCGGGTTGCACAGTGCTACGCAGTTTGAGAGGAGGTGGATGGATATTTCATCCTGTTCCCCACAAAATCTGCATTCAGGATCTTTTTCCAATCCAAGCTTACTCAGGTGTCCTTTCAGTCTACAATGGCCTGAAAGTATTCCTGTTAATATGCGAACATTGTTCTTACTCAGGTTGATGCATTCTGTAAACCTCTTCTGGTTATAAGTTCCCAGAAGAATTTTACTTTGCCTCATTCCCTGGAGATTTTCCCAGTAACTGGATTTTCTCTGCTCCATTTCCATTTTTAGTTTCTTCAGTATTGTACTGCTACTTAACCCGCAAAAGGGTTCAGGCCCTACGAAAGGCATTCCAGCCCCTTTTTTTGTGAGATTATCCGTTATTTCGTTTCCTTCCACTCCTGTGTGACCCGGAACCCACAGGAGGGTTACTTTATTTCTTTTGCCTAGCTCATTTAGTTTCCCTAGGCATTCCCAGACCATCTTGGAGCTGATTTCATATGAGTTCAGCGCCTTGATGGCTGCTTGACTATCAGACACGATGATAATCTCCTGCTTCCGATAGTTCCTATCCATAATGAATTGAACACATCTTCCAATAGCGTGTATTTCCGCCTGAAATATACTTGGGTATTTTCCCAAGCTTTCGAAATATGTAGTTCTAGGTCCATATATTCCTATTCCAGTTCCTTCTGCCGTTTTGAAGCCATCAGTGTACCATTTGATGGCATTTCTATTCAAGTTCAAGATGGTGTTATGATCCCACTCGCTCCTGTTACTTAGCTTTATGGTGAATTCTTTCACAAAGCTGAATTTTTTTAACATATCATCCCGGGGCATATCCCAGGTTTGATCACCGTCAGGAGATTGAGGCCTATGCCTAATCATTCCTTCCTTGACCATTCTGAGTGCGGTTCTTTTCGCCACACCCTCTACTACTATGTGGAAGGGGGCAATACTTAAATACGTAAAACTTATGTTCATAATACCGTCCTGCTATTTCTTTTAGCAAAAAGAGGTAAACAAAAATGCATATTAACTAGATTAATTTGTGATTATAAAGAGTTTGTGTGGACGCACACAAGATAGACATTTTTTTTTTTTTTTAGTTAAGACAAACGGATCAGAATTTAACAGAAAAAAAAGGTTGCCATTAGCAGATAACATAGATATTTGATAAAATTTAACATGTAAGTATATTAAAAAATATATGTACTTTATTCAAATTAAATTGAAACAAAACTAACTTATCACTAATTTAATGTTATCATCTAATACTTATCAAAAAATAATTCGAATTGGGACAATATCTAACACGATATACAAAAGCGTGTGTTACGTTAATAAATTTTATACCGAGAAATAACATATATTTTAGCGGCAAAATTGTTAGCAGTAATAGTTAATAAACGCCATCACTCTAGGGAGAAGGGCTTGTCATGACAAGTTAATGTTAACTCATACGTGGGAATCAATAATTACTCTGTACCACGAACATATGCAGAAGTATATTATATTATAAAGATATTTTTTTAATTAACGATATAAAAAGAAATGACGCCTTGTACGGATATTATAAATAGCCTTTATATGTCGGCAACCCATTTCAGTATCGTGTATAACCTTGTGAAGTATCAATTGTACGTCAAAAAAAAAAATGACGGATACTTCAACAGAGGCAGAAACTAAAACGCGCTTTCCTACTCCCACATTCGTGGATGAAAATCCGAAAAAACCCCAAAAAGAAATACCCGTCATTTTGGAAGAATTTAAACGAATATTTCTCAGAATATTCAGCTTCAACCAGCCTGCACGGTTTCCAGTATTTAGGTGATCAGAAGAGAAGCCTCATAGAGAAGTATTTAACCATGGAATTAGGAATATTCTCCCAAAAATTCATCCGATGAACTTTTACAGAATATTTTGGTTCATCGTCCTGGGTACGTCCCTGTATTTGTGTACGCAATTGATCATTGAAACCTACGTGAAATGGCAAAGTTCCCCTGTCATAGTGAGTTTCGCACAATCGCCAACGCCCGTGGGAAAGATTCCCTTTCCAGCCATAACCATTTGCTCAGAAACCAAGGCTAAACAGACTTCGTTTAATTTCACCAAGTTCTATCACGCTGTATTGAGTGAAGAGGTTAATGTGACGGATGAAGAGTGAGTAGACCCTTTTTAGTGAATTATATTCAGGGTGATTCTCAATATATGCGACAAACTTTAAGCGCTGATTCCTGGGGTTATTTTGATCATAAAAGTTCATAAGAACATATGTCCAAAATCGCTTAGTTCTAAAGTTGTACAATGTTTAATAGTAAGTTAACATAATTAATGTTTTTATTATAAATTAACAAAATAATTAGTGAAACAAAATTAACTTATACTAACTGTTGAAAATGACCGCCCCCAACTGCAATACAAGCTTCTATCCTTCGTCGTATTGACTGGCGAGTCCGTTCTAAAATACCAGGGGTATTTCGAATTGTTTGAAAAACTGCGATAATACGATTTCTCAGTTCATCGACATTTTCAATGGGAGTCGTATAAACTAATGATTTAAGGTGACCCCAGTGAAAAAAGTCGAAAGAATTTAAGTCTGGAGACCGAGGAGGCCACGGTTGTGGACCTCTCCATCCTATCCACCGATCTGGATACGTATTGTCCAAAAACTCGCGAGCAACTAAACTAAAATGCGCTGGAGCACCGTCATGCATAAAATACATTTGTAATCTTAATTGCAACGGAATTTCTTCCAGCAGTAGTGGTGGCTCCTCTTCAAGAAAATTGCGGTATACCTCGCCATTTAACCGCATCGGTAAAAAATGTGGACCTATCAAGTGATCTCCAACAATTCCGGCCCACACATTGACAGAGAATTGATGTTGATGACGCGGGCATTCACTAGTTCGTGCGGATTTTCTTCGGCCCATATGTGATTATTATGAAAATTAATAATCGCGTTTCTAGAGAAAGTAGCCTCGTCGGTGAAGAATATTCGAGCCAAATAGTCAGGATTTTGTGCGATTTTGTGTTGCATCCATTGATAAAAAGCCACTTTTTGCGGAAAATCTGCCGGCAAAAGTGCCTGCACCCGTTGAATGTGATATGGATACAACAGTGTTGATCTTTCAATATTCTCCAAACTGTGGCCTGACTAATGTTTAAAGCAAACACAATTTTTCTGGTGCTTGTAGTAGAATGTTCCTCAATTTCATTCAGTATCATTTCTTCAACTTGTGAAGTTTTCACTGTAGATGGGTGCCCGTTATCAGTCGTCCGTTTTTTTTAAATTTCCCGTTTCACTAAGACGTTGGTGAAGACGGGCAAATATTGAATGATCCGGGATGATACGGTTCGGGTATCGTTCTTCATAAAGACGTCTAGCAGCACGCGAATTTCCATTGGCAAGATCGTAAACGAAATGCATATCACACATCTCGGCATTCGTGTAATTCATTTTAGAAAACAGAAACTGGCAATAAACTGAATGAATACTCTGACAACTATTGACAAATATTGAAGTGACAGATAAACAATTCCCTCTCAACACAATAGTTTTTGAAGAGCCAACTGTGATATTATATCGTATTAGTCATAGTTTATAATTTATTATTAAACATTCAATAACTTTAAAACCAAACCGTTTTGGACATATACTCATATGAACTTTTATGATCAAAATAACCTCAGCAATCAGCTCTTAAAGCTCCTAAATTTTTCTCTATTAATGATGTCCTTTCTGATTGCAAAATTAGAAGGTACCGCTTCGAAGTATTCCCTACTTTGTGACCCTCATCTTTACAAAGTCGGCCGCCCAATCACCGATCTAAAAGTGGTAGACTATTTCGAGAAGGTAGCCCCAACATTCGACGAAACCCTCTGGGTCTGCATCTGGCAATCCCAAAACGAAACCTGCTTCACGCTATTCAATCCAATACTCAGCGAAGAAGGAGTGTGCTACACCTTCAACATGCTGGACAGGGACGATATATACACCAATGAAGTGTCAGTGAGCCCACTAAACTTTACATGGTTAAAAATAAAAAAAAAGTTGGTTTTGCAGTTACCACAATAGGGACTTCAATAAAGTCAAACGCGATTCCAATGGTTGGTCCTTAGAGGAGGGTTATGCTGAAGAAGAAGACATAGATACTTTCCCGCGTCGTGCTATGACTGCTGGTGCCAAAGCTGGATTGACGGTCCTATTGAAGTCCTTCATCCATCACCAAGACTTCATCTGTCGCGGCCCAGTGCAGGGTTTCAAGGTAATTTTGGGGTGAAAATTGAATCTGTAACGTTTAGGAATTGTTTTGAAGGTTTCTCTGCACAATCCTGGTGAAGTGCCCAGAGTTGGCAATGAGTTTTTCCGAGCTCCTTTGAATCAGGAGGTCATAGTAGCTGTAAAACCTGAAATGATCACCACATCCATGGGTTTGAAAGAGTATGACCCGGAAAGACGCGGCTGTTTCTTCGCCAAAGAAAGGCAATTGAGATACTTTAAAGATTACACTCAGGAAAATTGCGATATGGAATGCCAAACGAATGCGACATATAGTATGTGTGGTTGCGTTTCATTTTATATGCCACGTAAGCCATTTTTTTTTTAATAAATCTCTCCAAGCATTTATAATCGTCATTTCTTGTTCATTTAGATGCTGAAAATACCCCTATTTGTGGATCGGGGAGTAATGAGTGTGTAACGAAAGCTCAATGTAAGTAACATATGCATACAGGGTGTGTCATTAGAAGGAAATCCCTCTATAACTTGTAAGCAGTAAAAGATAAGTAAAAAATTGTATTATGATTTTTTTTTCTATAGCGTAAGATTATCAGCTGTATAAATGCTGCTCGCCATTTTGAAATCGTCAACCCTAAAATTATAAATACAACCAGAATAATGAAAAATTAATGAAAACCATGGTATTCAGAAAGTAGAATTGTTAAACATGCTTAACAAAATCAAAGCGGAGCCAAATTTTTATTTTTACTTCTTATAGTGACTATAATGTCTCCATTAGTTTTTTTTTTTTTGTATTTTCCATGTGACTAAAATTGGGATATAATCCTAATATTAATTTGGAAGATTAGTTGTTGTTAGGTTTTCAATCCAATCATCATTAAGTTTCCCTTTGCTAGTTATTCAATTCTTTTTTTTTCATACGAATACTTTGGGTTTTATACTTTTTGATATTTTATGCTTCAAAAAAATAAATTTAGATTAAATTCTTTAAAATATTAAATAACAAAAAAGATAAAATAAAAATAAAACCAACAACAACATTCATATACAGGGTGTATCAGATATAGAGGTAAATATAATAATATGTAGCAGCTGTAATCATATACGATCAAAAAGTCTTAATGCACAGGGGGTCTATCTGTAAGCATTAATGAGAAAAAATATATTTTGTAAATGCCGTGGGCTAGAGCCGCACCTGTGCCCAACCTAAATGCTGTCCCGAGTATACCCCCACATACCACTATCATTCAGCCATTACCGCTGTTAGTTTTGTGTGAATCGCCGCTTGGAGTGCAAGCCACTTCGAACATTTTATTTAAATTCTTCCCGTCTCGAAAAAACTATCCTTTTCAGGACCATCATGATTTCATATAGAGAAAATCGAAGCTTGATGCATCGACAAAAGCGTGGAAATGTATAGATTCATTTCACAAAGGCGTGTTTGCAAATTTTCTGTATCTACATTTATTTCTGTGTAATTCGATTCAATTCATTTTGCGTTATATGATTAAATAAATCCAAAAGAAATAACTCAGATTCATGTGGTACCGTTTATTAACAACTAAACTCTCGATTTGACAAAGCAAAAGAGAAATATTTACGTTTTTTGTAACTACTAAGTCTCATATCCGGTGAAACTCGAACGTCTTATTAGGATATTAAAAATAATACTTTGTAGACTTACGTAGAATGTTCTTAACAAAAAAGGAATGTTTATTTTTTATGATTATAGTAAAAATTCTGATTGGTTGATGCTTCTGAATGTCTAGAGAAAATAGTAAATCCTCATATCTGGACAAAGAGTTCACACCAAATTCTAGTAATTTCTGTTCTACTAAACACATGTAGTCAATTCGTCTGGCAAAGTTTGTAAAAATCAACACTAAAATATTTGACTAGCGCAAAATTAACGCCAACACCGTAATATTTTCAACAGTGTAGTTTCGGAAAATTGCCGAAAATCTTCAACCAGAATCTACATTGATATAAAGAAAATAATAAATTAACGAAAATAAATAGATAAAATATGTACTTACAGTCAAAAAGTTTAAACTTCTAAGATATACCAGTTATAGAGGAATTCCTTAGCGGAACACCCTCTATAAACAAATATTAAATTCGCTTTATTTAAAATTTACAGTGAAAATGGTAAGCGACGTGTCCGGCAACTTCTCATGCAATTGTCTACCAGGTTGTACCACCTTAACCTACAATGCGGAAACCTCACAAGCTGATTTCAATTGGAGAGATATGTTGATAGCATTCAATGCGGATCCTGATGAATTTCCTGGGTAATTTTAAAAGAAAAAATCTATCTATATGACATGCAGCCAGCATCATTGCTATTTTTCAGTATCCAAATGACCAGATTGCGCTTCCTCTTCAAAGAAATGCAGTTTATACCGTCTGAACGGAATGAACTGTATGGAATAACGGATTTCCTGGCAAACGTTGGAGGTTTACTGGGCTTATTCATCGGATTCTCCTTCGTATCATTGATAGAAACCATGTACTTCCTGACGTTAAGGTTGTGGGTCAATTTGAAGAAGTATGGTAGACACTATTGGTCAGCATCTGAAGAATTGCTGGAAGACGATTCTTATATCCATCCTTACAGATATGAGCGCGAAGATAAAGCTAAGAATTTGAGCTCTGTTAAAGTAGATTAAGCAAAATATAATAAGTATTCGCTTTCCTTACTTGTAAATGTGTGAAGTTAAATTGTAACTAATAAAATGACGTTGGATGAATAAAAGAACAACATATTTTCATATGAACTAATACCCCATTCCTTTATTTTAATCAGCAGTGTGCAAGTTTTAACGTAGAATAGAATAGAATAGAATAGAATAGTTTTATTATTGCAGTGTTTCAATACAAATGGAACAATGCAAACGTCAGGTCAAGAACAAAAATTTATAAATGTACACTGAGAAAAAAAATTAATAATCATAAATAAAAATACAATTATCGTAAGTAAAAAGTTCAGCTGGATAGGGGACAAAAGCACAGATTACTTAACACTAGTAAAAAAGAGATCCTAAACACTGATACTAACAACAAGCAATCTAAGTTACTTACGGTCTGCTTCATACCGGTAACTTATGAAGTTACTTATGATAATTAAACTGAAGTAGTTAAGCCAAAGAATATATGTAGTTGCAGTAAGCAAAGATTTGCCCTTGTCAAGTAGTAGGTGTATTGCTGTGAGTGAACTATTATATAACATCTATCACACCTTCATAATTAATACAAGCTATTTAGATTACTTGTGATAAGGAAAGCGTATCATTAATGCACGTTCACTAAATACCTGATATATAGAAGATAATGGTTTGCTATAAATATACAATATACTTACCTTAAATTTATTGTTCAACTATAGGTAGTGCAGGAAACGAGGAAGTTTAGTGAATATTTATTAAGTAGCTTACTGTGTACTCTGTGTGAATAACTGATAAAGTACAAAAAAAATTCCGCAAATCTTCGATTATTTATGCAACCGCAACTATAAGTACTGCGTACCGAGCAATGCGTAATTCAAAATTGTTTACAAATCATTTTTAATTACTATTCAGTGTGCTGTAGCTTCGATTGCATTAATATTTGAAGATTAAATTCGCATTTAATTTGCTAAAGATGGTACCTAATACTAACTACTAAAAAAAGCAGTATTATTAGTAAAAGTTTTATTTTGTATAGGACAAACACAGTGACTACCTGATATAAACGAAAGATATTGGTTTCACTTTAACAACAGTTCTTTTTAAAACAATTTACAACGTAATGACTTATAAAATATATTCCTTAATAATGAAAAAATGAACAAAGCAATAATAAAAGGTAAGGTAAATGGGGCCTGCTTGAAAGGTTGTTTAGTTATTGAAATTATTTAAATCTAAACAAAGGACAAAGAGAAATATTACTTTGAAGTTACAACTAATGACAAACAAAGAAATAATATACCTGGGCGGTAAACTTGCGGTTTCTGTTGTTTCCTTGCACTGGGCGAGTTGATCCTCTGTCGGCGTACGTTATGTCCGGTGATCGCCTCGGAAACGGCTACTTCGTCGGGGTATCCCTAACTGCAGGTGGCACTTGGATTGTCACTCAGCTAGCGACGGCATCCACGTTTTAACTTCACCAGCGGGCGCAGATATCGTCACAATGATGGGAAATTCAAGTATCCCACCACGTGGTTTAAAACTGCAATCTTGAAACATCCGATTGCTTATAGGCTCGGTACTTCTTCTTTCGCTGGGATTCTTTATACGGATGGGCCTTGAGTTAACCCACCCGGTATTTTTAATATATTTGCGTTCCAACTGGCCTACAATGGCCGTACTCCCTTGGCCACCCTTTTTCGACGACCTTTTCCCACGTCCGTAACTCTTACTTGACGCTAGCCCGCGCCTGCGCGCGTAGCCGTCTCTGGGACTATTTCATTACTCCGCCGCATTAGCCAATCAGGAATAGTAAAACAATCACGGGGTGGCAGCAAAACTCAAATAATCATAGTTGTGGCAAGTTGTTACTATTTAAGAAAATACATGAGTTTAATAGCGATCAGCATTGTTGTTACTTCTACTAAGCATGTGCTGTAGTTAGATACAGTACCAGTAGTTATAAGTAATACGTGACTTACAACAAATTTGTGAGGTACGCTGTGTAATAGCCGTTAATAAAAGCACTATTTACAGTAAAAACTTGCATTCAGGAAACTGGGTTTAGTTGCAGGTATTAATTAACGAGAATATTTCCAAGTAAAACTTTATCTATTGTAAATAATTTTTTATCAAGTAAACACTTTACTTAGTCCATTTTTCTCAGTGGTTTCTAGGTTTTCTATTAATAATATCAAAGTTGGCCATGACTTTCGATGTAACCGGAAATGCGACAAAGATGATTTTTATTTTCTCTAAATAGATCGTGGCTAACTGTGCTCAAGTTTCAAAAACGAGATATTCGAGAATGTATAATGGGCGGATTCCGTGACTCGTCCTATATTTCCTACCACAAATTAGTGCGTAATTAGAACTTTGTCCCAAATTCAAATTTAATTCAGCGCGGTATTCGTTTCGAAATAACAAACTGATAAGTGACAGTTCGCATTAATTATTAAAATCATGATTAAAATGCAACAAACAAGCTTAAATTGACCACGTAATGACTTGAACTCGTCAGGAGTCCCACGGGGACAGGGCTGGGCCGCTAGTATTCTACAAATTTCCCCCAAATTAATATTATAATCCATCAAGTAAAATGACAAATATACCGGAAACAGCCGGTGAGTATCTTCAGTACAACAACGAACATCGAGCCATCAAGTCGCCACACTTCGTAATTCACCAACGAAATGCTTACGATCGATCCAAGTGAAACAAGCCCATCAAATGTTGCGTCCGGAACTGCAGTTATTCCCGACGAGATTGTCGATAACACTAAGAAGAAGAACTTCAAACGTTTCTGTAAGACATTAAACGGGCATTTCAAACTATTCGCGCGCACGACAACTTTGGAATGCTTCAAATACATCGCGGATAATAAAACAGTAATCGTTGAGAAGTGATTTGCAAAAATTCTCGAAATTTCTGGAAATTAATTTTTCTAATTCCCAGATTGTTTTGGGCCGTCGTATTGGTCGTCTCTGTGTATCTGGGCTCAGTTATGATCTGGGATACTTACGTGAAATGGCAACACTCACCTGTGATAGTAAGTTTCGCGAAGTCCCCAACTCCCATAGGGAATATTCCTTTCCCTGCCATTACTATATGTCCAGAAACCAAGGCCAAGCAGACGTTATTCAATTTTACTCGGTTTTATTACGATGTGAAGCGTGGAGACCAAAATGTCACTGAAGAAGGGTAAGTATTGGAGATCGCAGCAATTCCGATGTATGTATGTATGTAAATAGAAGGGTGGTGTTACACTACGACCTAAAAGATCTATTGTGTCCCCTATTCTGCTGCTTTACAGCTGGCCTTCCAATCCTATTCCTTTTAGAAAGTGTAGGATGTCAGAGGGCCCCAGTCTAGGTAAGTGTCCCTCTTCGATTTCACATGCTCCCAGGTGCAATGCCCTCGAGTTGCACAGTGCTACGCAGTTTGAAACGAAGTGGATGGGTGTTTCATCCTGTTCCCCACAAAATCTGCATTCAGGATATTTTTCCAATCCAAGTTTACTCAGGTGTCCTTTCAGTCTACAATGACCTGATCCAGTATTCCTGTTAATATGCGAACATTGTTCTTACTCAGGTTAACGCATTCTGTAAACCTCTTCTGGTTATAAGTTCCCAGAAGAATTTTACTTTGCCTCATTCCCTGGAGATTTTCCCAGTAACTGGATTTTCTCTGCTCCATTTCCATTTTAGTTTCTTCAGTATTGTACTCGCTACTTAACCCGCAAAGGGTTCAGGCTCTACAAAGGCATTTCAGCCCCTTTTTTTGCGAGGTTATCCGTTATTTCGTTTCCTTCCACTCCTATGTGACCCGGAACCCACAGGAGGGTTACTTTATTGCTTTTGCCTAGCTCATTTAGTTTCCCTAGGCATTCCCAGACCAACTTGGAGCTGATTTCATATGAGCTCAGCGCCTTGATGGCTGCTTGACTATCAGACATGATGATAATCTCCTGCTTCCGATAGTTCCTATCCATATTGAACTGAACACATCTTCCAATAGCGTGTATTTCCGCCTGAAATATACTTGGGTATTTTCCCAAGCTTTCGGAATATGTGGTTCTAGGCCCATATATTCCTATTCCAGTTCCTTCTGCCGTTTTGCAGCCATCAGTATACCATTTGATGGCATTTCTATTCAAGTTCAAGATGGTGTTATGATCCCACTCGCTCATGGTGAATTCCTTCACAAAGCTAAATTTTTTAAAATATCATCCCGGGGCATATCCCAAGTTTGATCACCGTCCGGAGATTGATGCCTATGCCTAATCATTCTTTCCTTGACCATTCCGCAATGTTCGATTGTTCTTATACAGGGTGTCCCACCGAACTGGGTCATTAGATTTTTTTGAACTTCTAGCAGAAATTTGATTTTGAAACTTGCAATGTAGTCATGGCTCACTGTGGTCTATTTAAGGAAAATATTTTCAACTTTATAGCACTTTCGGTATACAGGGTGTTGATATCAACTTTCTTATTTTAAATGGAATGATACAATTTTTATCGATACAATGAATGTATCGAGTCATTTGCAATTAGTTTACATGAGGGTTCCCCATCTCTGAACTCAACCGTTTTTGAGATATTTGCAATTTTGTTGATTTTTTGACGTTTCCACTGTTTCAAGTGAAATTAAATAGCTGATTAGGTATCAGATATTTAGTAGTTCTACTAATGTCGATGTAAGTACAAAGACGTAGGTGGAAAGTATTATGGCAATAATGTCCAAATCACATACAGAGTGTTCGAAAACGCGTCTCCAATGTGGATACCTTTAAACCAACAAAACTTTTTTATTTCAATTGGAACAAAATATTTTTTACTACAGCATTGAATGCAGAGTAAAATTCTACATCGATTGACATTAGGGTTTGGTATACCTATTTTTGATAGTTTTTGAGGTATTAGCATTTATTGCCTAAAATATGACTAATTTCCAAGTTTCGAGTAAATAAAATATTTTCTTCCTAAAAACACTCTGTATATTATTTTTTAGAATGATGCGTTATCTTTTTTTTGCATTGTTTAGTTTCCATACCTGAGATATTTATCATTGGAAGTTTTCCATTTATTAGCAAATTTTATGTAATTGTAATTATAAAATATTAATAAGCCATAATTATTATGCGACAGCAAATTACATGTTAATATTTTTACCTGCTTATTAAATACATCGAAAATAAGTCAAATTAAAAAAAAAAAAAACAAAGAAACTATTATTCTGAAAGAACATTTATATTGGACATTTTCGAAGATTTTTAATAGTTTGTTCCTGATTTATGTTATCTGTCGGTATCGCTTAATACATAGTTTAATACAAAAAGCCAAGAGGCATTGTTTTCGGAGACTCCATATCAGACGGCTCCCCTACAAAGAAAATACCTGGTCTAGTAAGTGAACAATATTTGAAATATTATGGGGTGTATTTAGGATATCTGCTTTAACTTCCCTTTGTATTTTTTTGAGGTTTTTATTCATTGCAAATAAGTGTAGGTATCTAATCATTATTACATTCTTCAGGAATGTAGAATAAGTCTAAAATGTTATTTGTATATGTAACTTTCAATGTTTTTCTTATTTCTGTCGATTTACACTATTTTATTTGTTAGAAGAAAATATGTGAAGGAGTTGACAGCATTAGGACTTACTATAAAAGATATGACTTGTTAACACTACATAGGTTTATCACTGCGCAATCTGGTAAATTACCAACAATGGATATCACTTGTTTGTTAGCACATCTCATGGCCTACTAATATCTAATAATTAATGTACATTCTCTATGACTAAAAGACATTACTATTAGTAAGAAACTAGTGAACGTTAGATATCTGAAACATAGATATTTAGATAGGTTAGGCAAATAATGTACAGAGTGTTTTGTAGCAAAAAACTCATTTCATTTGTTTGAAACTTTGAATTTAGGCATATTTTTAGCAATTTTTTTGCAAAAAATGCTAATACTTCAAAAACTATTAAGAATAGGTATACCAAACCCTAATATCAATCGATGTAGAATATTGCGCTGCATTCAATGCTGTAGTAAAAAATACCATGTTCCATTTGAAAAAAAAAAGTTTTGTTAGCTTAAAAGTATCTACATTGGAAGCGCATTTTTGAACACCCTGTATGTGATTCAGTGATTATTGCTATAACAACTTACAGTTACGTCCTTGTATTTACATGGACTTTAGTAGAACCACTAAATATCTGCTATCTCATGAAATATTTGATTTTATTTGAAACAGTGCAAATGTCAAAAAATCAACGAAAATGAAAATATCTCAAAAACGGTCGAATTTAGCGATAGGAAACCTTCATATAAACTAGTTGCAAATGACTCGCCAAATTCATTACACCGATAAAAATTATACCATTCTATTTAAAATAAGAAAGTTGATATCAACACCCTGTATACCGAAAATGCTATAAAGTTGAAAATATTTTCCTTAAATAGATCATAGTAGGCCATGTCTACACTGCAAGTTTCAAAATCAAGTTTCTATTAGAAGTTCAAAAAAAACTAATGTCCCAGTTAGGCGGGACACCTGTATAATATATGTAAAAATTATAGCAAAAGCTATAGCGCAACGACATGCTTCGTTGAATTCTGAATCAAGAATCTTAATGTTAAAATGTCGTATCATGCTTCATATGTGTTCAGGAACGATTTGAAAGAAACACACATTTCTGCAACACTGTGACAGCGTACACACTAAAAAAATTAGGTATTTTTTCTTGGTAAAAACACTTTTTATTTTTTTGGGGGTGCAATTAGACTTTGAAATCCGCTCCAAATTTCGTTTATCCAAAATAACTTTTAAACGGTCAGAGATAGAAAAAAAATTCAATGGGGGATTTGCAGCGTTTATGTAGCTTTTTCGGTTGATATAGCTATTCATATACAGCGTGTTCCAATAAGCATGCAACGACATATGTTGTGCTTATTTGATCGAACTTCAAAAATCGGTTGTAATGACCCTAACAGCCAGAAATATTACATAGATATTTTTAAAAATATATTTTATAAATATTTTTCGTGAGAGGTTTTTGAATATATCTTTCATATTTTTTTCTAAATATAGATAAAATATTCAATCAAAATATTTATTCCATATTTCAAAATTAATGTAAGCGCTATATTTTTTCTAAAATATTTGTAAAATATTTATATGAAAATTAAGATTTTTTATGCAATCTATTTAATTTATCAAAACGAACTAAAATTGTTCTTGGTTATATAGAATGCATAACGTCGATAACGAAAAGTTGAAACATACATAGAGTTGTCTAAAAAGCAAGAACTTGTTTTTTTCACACTCACCATACAAGTTAATAATCAATAATTCTGGCATCTTTTAAGGCATACTGAAGGTTTATCAAATTAATCACTATTTTCTAATTGAAGTGTTCTAAATAAAAAACAAACGTATTTGTTATCATTTTATTTGAATAAGCCAATAAAAATGAAAAATACTCATTTTTAAGTCTAGCCTTGGCTGGTGCCAGGTACAACCCTATGGCTTTTTTCATATCTTTGGTAGTGGCGCTCTCATGGCGTTTCCTTGTGGCCTCTAAAACAATGCCAATTGTATTAGATCATACCATGAATAAAACATCGTACAACATCATCAACACCTACTAATACAATTGGAGCATTTACAATAATTGGAGTGGTAGCTACATTCTAATACTTACGATACTTATTTTTACTTATTTCATAATATTTGAAAACATTCTACGTACAAACAATAAAACAACACAACGTATTCTAACCTCTATTTGAGGTTATGACGCTTATCTACCGAGATGAATCTCTTAAGCAAATCAACTAGCAATTTATCTGGTAGATGCAGTACATATATGATGCATAAAATTCCTACAATTATATTATAAAACGATTTCTGTACATAGCGATATTGAGCATTCCAATTATCTTATAAATGCCATGACATGTTCAAAGTTTTGCTTACCTCGTAGTCACCACAAAACTAAACACACCCCGCAACAATTAATTATACAGTTAACCCTAATCTGCCCTAATCGTATACTATTATAAACTATAACATGTAACGGACAAACGAATGAAAACGTTGATGATACGCACGTGCGCGTATGCATTCTATGTACCTAATCCATAGTCGCATAAACAATATTAAATCATATAACACCGGCACCGTAATGAATAGAGGTGTTGTGTTGACGTTCGCAACTTACAAATATTACAAATAATATAATACAAAACGCAGATATATTAATAGAAAAGTTACAGCGCTCAACTTAGATACTAATTAAATCATATTAGATATATATTATCTAATTTAATCTTTAAACTATCATTTTAAATAGGTACATACCTACTTAATATGTATGCATATTTTACCCATTTTATATTATTCGTCCTACGCACCAAATGTACAAAAGCAAAAATTTAATCCTTTTTTTTATATGAAATAAATATTTACAGAAATACAAAGCAAAATATTCTTGCAGAGCTATGAAAAATATATTGAGAAAACATTAGCAATAAAATATTATTAATGCTACATAACATATATATTTTTTAAATGTTTTCCTAATATATTTTCTATAATATATTTTATGTATATTATATTAATATAACTAATATTCAAGAAAGATTTAATATTTTCTAAATATTTATAAAATATGAAATAAATATAGTTGGTCACTGAGGGACTATATACATGTAGAGCTGATTTAAATATTATGATTTTTTTTTCAAACAACAAATGAAGCATGACACGTCATTTTAACATTAAAATGTGTTTAAGATTATTGGTTTAGAACCTAATAAAGAATGTCGCTACGTGCAGCTTTTGCGGCAATTTATATTGTACAAAAATACGCAGAATGCATCGTTTTGAAGACATCTCTTTACTTTGCGACCATCGAGTCCACAAAACCGGTCGTTTAACCACTGATACCGATGTGGTTGAATATTACCTGGAAGTAGCTCCAACATTCGATGACACCTTGCGAGAATGCATTTGGCAATCACAGCTAGAAACATGCGAGGACATTTTCAATCCGATGTTGAGCGAAGAAGGCATATGCTACACCTTCAATATGCTGGATAGAGACGAAATTTACACCAAGGAAGTGTAAGTACTCCAAGACTGCAAACCAACCAAATAAAACCTTTTGATATCACATAGTTTCCACAACGAAAACTTGAATAAGGCCGACAGTGATTCCAAAGGATGGTCGTTAGAATCTGGTTACGATAAAAACGAAGGATTAGGCACGTTTCCAAAGAGGGCAATGACTGCTGGTATCAAAGCTGGCTTGACAGTTGAGGTAATGTCCTTTATAGACGATCAAGATATTACCTGTCGTGGACCAGTGCAGGGTTTTAAGGTAAATCCATATAAAAAAACACACTACCGAACATTAATTTCGATTATAAGGTGTCATTGCACAACCCTGGGGAAATCCCGATGGTCGCCAGCAATTTTTTCAGAGCACCTTTGAATAGGGAAATAGTGATAGCCATCCAACCAGACATGATAACGACATCTACCGGCTTAAAGGGCTACGAACCGCATAAGAGGGGTTGTTACTTCGCTCAAGAAAGACCCTTGAGGTACTTCAAGGAATACACCCAAGGAAATTGTAATATCGAGTGTCAAACTAATATTACTTACGAGATGTGTGGATGTGTTTCCTTTCATATGCCGCGTAAGCAGTTTTATCTTTTTCAACACCAAAGCGATTGGATACCATACTTCTGTTTTGTTTAGATGCTGAAAATACCCCCATTTGCGGATCTGGTAGCAACGAATGCGTCACCAACGCCCAGCGTGAGTGAACAAAATCACTTTGTGTAATGGTGGGAATAAAGTTTTAAAAATGTACTTTTAGTCAAAATGGTGTCCGAAGCCTCAACGTCATGCGACTGTCTACCTGCATGCACGACTTTAACCTATGATTCTGAGATGTCACAAGCGAATTTTGATTGGAAGAGTATGCTTGAGGCTTTCCAAGAGGATACGAGTCAGTTTTCAGGGTAAAAGCTTCTCTAACATGCTTAATATCGTCTTTCCCACTTTGAAACTTATTTGGATATATGTTGTGCAACGCTGGATGATTCAAGTCTCCCATACCGATCACTTGCTACGTGTTCCTTAAACCTGATTTTCGATTGCATACCTTGTTTGTCCAATGTGAAGCTTATTATAGCCAATACAACCGATTTTGTAAATGATTACTCCGTCAGTGGAAGGATGGACCATCGTAATAAACTAAAAAGAAATAAAACAACAGCAATACCCACTTTAATATTTAACAATAATTTTAATTAAAAAAAAATTAACGATTTATGTTTTAAATAATATTTATTTGATTTAACACCAATTCAAATCGCTAAAGGGTATGAAATATTCATTTATAAATACTTATTATCATACCGTAAACTATCTAATCCTTTAGCAGCATTATTAAAAAAATCCCACTATTCGACGACTCGTTATCTCTAATATCTATTTCGCGTTGCGGTCAATTTAACCCCTTAGCTAATACCCTAGCTTCCGTACGCAACCGTCAACTCATCAGTGAGTGGACATTCTAAATAAAACATCCCCGCTGTATCTACCCTACCACATTGACAATGCGAATCATTAACCCTACCAGATTGGCAATGCGAATCATTAACCCTACCACATTGGCAATGCGAATCATTAACCCTCCCAATTTTACATAAACATGATTTATATTTACCATGACCCGTTATTAATTCTTGCAGGGTACAGATGACTAGACTGAGATTCCTATTTAAGGGGACGGAATTTATTACATCGGAACGAAACGAATTGTATGGAATGGTGGACTTTGTAGGTAATTGTGGCGGCCTCTTGGGTTTGTTCATAGGACTTTCCTTTATGTCGGTGATAGAAGTGGGGTATTTTCTGCTGATGGTCGTTGGAGAAACCATAAAATATTTATGGTTGGGTTGCGTGATTTTATCTAAAGTTCCGCGAAAGCGCAAAGATGGTGGGAGAAGAGTTTTTGGTTGCGGTAAAATAGATTAGAATTAGGAACTGTAGTTTTGATGTAAATTTCGCACTTTGATAAATTATTTGATGTATGCGCACCAATAAAAATTAATTATGTATTGTTTAAGTGTATTATTTATGGTCATTTTCTTTGTCAAAAAAGGTTTCTATCGCAAAAACTTGCGGATGGCATTTAAAGTTAACTATTGGCTATGAGTGATCCACTAACCACAGAGAGTGGTTGTGACAGCGAAGTGTCAATTTCAATTTTAATAAATATCATACACATAAGCACTGAAGTTAATATTTTCTAAATTAATGATAAACTGCATATTTCAATTAAGTAAATAATCTTTTCAAATTTAAAATTAGAATGTTGAAAAGGCTCTTTTATGATTCTAGCTTTTGTATTATATTAATAGGGAAGAAAATTGTGACCTTGATAGAAAGATTATAATTCATAATAATATTGAAAGGTTTCCGAAATCGCACATTGTTCACCTTGTTCATATTATACCATGTGATTCAAAATGATTGTCGTAAGAAAAAAAACTGTTTTCCGGAAAAATTTATCTATAGTTGTTACCAATTTAATGAGCGAAGTTAGCTACATACAAATTTCATACATTAAATGAATTTTCTTGACATTTAGCGACATTGGCGTGCGTGTTGTAGTATCTTTCGATTATTTGTCTTATAATTTTTTTCAAATCGTTTATATTTACATCTAATATCGCCAACAATAGTATTTCTGAATACTGTAAGAAAATAAGGGAATTTATCTGTGGTAATAGCTCAACAAACAGGTAAAAAATCAATTAAGTGAAATAGTTTATTACATTTTATAATTTTATAGGCTTATCATACACTTCAGCGCAATGAGCTGTCAAAAGAAAGTTACATTTTCATCCCAATAAAGTTTCTACGGTACAGGAATTATTACCATTAGATCACGATAGGCGATTGGAATATTGTCATTGGTTTAATAACAATTTAAGGGACGATAACTTGCTAAACAAATCATTTTTTCTCGGATGAAGCCTGGTTTTATCTAACAGACTATATCAATTTACAAAACTATTGTATCTGGTCTGCAGAAAATCCACACGAATTTCGAGAAACGCAATTGCATCCCATAAATAGTTGGAGTTTGGCTAGTTATGTCCAGGCAACGAATAATAGGGCCAATTTTCTTCGAGAAAACTGTAACAGCCCAACGTTACCAACAGATGTTGAAATTGTTTATTGCAGAGTTATAAGAAAATGAGCTTGAAGCAGGTTATTTTCAGCACGATAATGCTCCAGCACATATTGCTCGACAAACCTGCTAATATCTTCAAGAGTTTTTTGCTGACAGGTTCGTTAGAGCACAAAGATCCACCAAGATCGCCTGATCTAACCCCATTAGATTACTTCATGTACGGCTATCTAAAAAATAGGATCTATAGAAACCGCATGCATACCATAGAAGAACTGAGAGATGCAATTTTGTCACTTAATAATTATACTAATTGTATGTTATAATTTAAAGTAATAAATAAATTTTGTTAAACACCAGTTAGTACTGAATTGTAAAATCATAATTTAGTAAAGTTAAATTAATTACATTTCATTTTTACAAGCAGAAACACCAATCCATAGTCGTTCACATAATGCGAGTTCAAATATAGGTTAGGTTTTCCTTATTTATGACAGATCCGTTTACTTTCTTATGTTCCAACACTGACTTAGTTCAAACCTTCATTACAAACACGCGGCATATACCTACACCCTGTTACTATCTATAGGAGCGGAATTGACAATCATTTTGAATCTCTGTGTATGTCATTTATTTTGACGGTGTTTCGTGAATTCTTTTATTATTTTCTTTCGACCTGTGACAATATCGTAATAAGTATTAGATTTTATTAGTTTTGTTAAGAGAATAATAATTAACGTCATAATTGGTTTATCTTTATAGCGGGAAATTTGAAAAATTCGAACGAATAACGCAAAAGAAAAACAAAATTATTCCTCCATGTATTTCTTTAATTTCTCTTTCCAATCCGAATAATACAAGAACTCGTCATACAAGACTAACACTAATGCTGAAGCGGTGCATCGTAGGACGTTGGTCAAAGCGCCCTGGAAGGAAAATTTTTTTTTTAAAAAAACGCGTTTATTTGAATCCACGCTCTCTTACAAGATAGAATCCCGTATAGCCGAGAGTCGTTTTGATGTATTTGGCCGTACCAAACACGGTGGCACAAGTTCTGATATCCGCCGTCCTGCCGGCGTTCATCATCATGTGTCTGGAGATGGTATCCAGCGGGTAGGCTATGAAACCTGATAAACTGGTAACGACCTAATTTAAAACGAGATAAAAATCAGCTCCTTTTCCGGATAATAGGCGTTAATTACGAACCTGAGCCATCATGAACAGGATTACTGTGGGGGGTTTACGATTAGGGTTGACGTCTTCCAGTGTGCCCTTGTAAAACTCCTTGGTGAGGTCAAACAGTCCAAAGTAGAAGCCCCTGTAGACGGCTATACCGAAAGTAGACACCAGTACGCCCCTGTACAGGCCTCTGATGCCCTCGCGTTTGAAGATGGTGTATACGCAAGAGTTGAGACCGTTGAATTCTCGCGGCACCTTATTACATTTGGCTGCGAAACAAAACATTGTGTTGAAATGAATGGTACGTATGGAATTAGTGGTGCAGTAGCACAATGGTTCGAATCGTATTTGCGTGGTAGGCTCCAACTGGTAAAGATTCGGCATAAAACAGATGACTGCATAAATGATTTTAAATCTTTTGTTTTACCTGTTGAAAGAGGAGTGCCTCAATGTAGTGTTTTAGGTCCTGTACTTTTCTTAATTTTTATAAATGACATCGTTAACTTTATGGTTAATTACAAAATAATTATGTATGCTGATGATACTAGTGCTATTATATCAAGTAAAAATATCTTAGAAAAAGAAAATCAGTCAAATGCAGCTTTGAAAGATATGACAATATGGTTTACTAACAACAAACTATATTTAAATGGTAATAAAATAAAATATGTAATTTTCCATACTATTCAAAATACCGCGCAACTTGATTTCAAAATATATCTTCAAAAAATTATGAATTAGGACGAGTTAATGAAATAATTTTTTTTAGGTGTGACTATGGACGAGACATTATTTTGGAGTACTCATTGCCAAACAATTATAAGTAAATTAAATTCTAGCTGATTACCAAATACGCAATCTGAGGGCTATAATTGATCTTAAATCTTTGTTATCATTTTATTATGCTAATATCCAGAGTAGATCATCATACACGAAATCATCATACGTGAAATGTATTTTTGGCTCAGAAGGGTATTATTCGTTGCATGGCTGCAATTAACTCTAGGAACCGTGTAGACCTTACTTTAGAAAATTGAATATCCTTCCAATGCCTGCCATACATATATATGAAAATTTAAAATATATCTACAAAAATAAACGGAAATTTCTGTACAATAATGACGTCCACATGTATGATAACTAGGTTTAAACATAATTTTCATATTCCCAAATTTTCATTAAACGTGACTAACATCAGTCCTAATATTTTGGGTTTAAAAATATTCAACGCATCGCCTCAAAGATTTAAAGAGATTATAAATTGCAATCAATTTAAGTACAGTGTTAGAGCATTCCTAGTAGAAAGATGTAGTTTCTGTTTCTATTCTTATTTTTGCGTATTGACTTTGCCCGCGTATTGCCCACAATAGCATCCACGTATTGGTACAGGAAACCAAACTCATGAGCAGTGACTATATATAAGTAGACTGATCAAGTCCATATAAAAGCGAAATAGCTCTAAAAATTGTCAATAGATGTCGATAACATCCATAAATTACCATATAATGCAGTTCGATAGTTCTCGGATAAAAGTGTGGGTCAGCGCTATCTAGGAATAAATTTACCAAACCAAGTAGGGTATAGGTATCTTTTATTGTGGGTGAATATCCGTATAAAAATCCATTTCCATTTTTCTAATTTTCAAATGTATTTATAATACATACAATAGTTTGATAAGTGTTATAATAATAAATATTACTCGTGTAATTACGATTAATAATATGAACTGTTAAAATTCAACTTTTCAAACCTACGATTACGACAGTACTGGTATATCAGGGAAAATCTCTTTTTAGAGGGAATTTTGAAAGTTAGAGGAAAAGACTTTTGTTTCAGAGGGAATTATTGAATTTATTGATGATTTTTTTTATTTATTTGCTTTAGTTTAGTTAATTTGTTATTGTATCGTGCATTTATTTTAATTTATTCACAAAAAGTTAATAAATTTGTATTTACCGCCTAAAAAATCAGGAACTGCAATATCAAAACGGGAATTCTACTTGTCGGCGACGGGAATTATCAATCAAGATACATACGAACACTGGATTACGATTCAAAGCACAGACCTATTGTCGTTAAGTAATGAGTAGTTGGTTAGAACAAAATAACATCTCAATGTAATCGTTTCTTCTTTGGTATTGTAATTGAAATCGAATAATATACAAATATAACTATAATATACATATGTATGATATGCAGTACGCAGAGCATTACGGGTATTATGCCAATAGAAGTATTCTTTCATAATTCATCACCTACATATGAGTTGTACATAATGAGACATTTGCACTAATAAAGCGTGTAAAATTTCTTTTATTTTTCTGGTAACATCTGTTTAGAATTCTATATCCTCTGCAGGTAACAATAATAATTTATAGCATATTATAATCCTGTTAGAGGATTAGAAACGTTTTCTTCAAATAATATTGTAAAAATTCCACCATATGTTCTCTTAACGATATCGATTCAATAGGCCTTTGTATTACTAGATTTTTTTTTGGTGGATATTTTCGTGTTTATTTTACTTTATTGCCGGTATTTTCTTATCATCTAAAGAACATGCCGCGCCGTCACCGAAAACACATAATATGTAAAAGGTTTTTACAATCTATTATATTCCTGTCTTCCTTTTTGCAATTTCTACATAAAAGCTGGATTACATGTTTTGATTTTAAAATTTTAAGCTTCGGCTTCATATTAAATTTAAAAATATTAACAAAAAAAACCTATAATACATTAAAACTGTTTTTGTAATATTATTGTTACAAAAATTTTGTAGTTTTAATTATTCTTATGGGGATTTCTGCATAGGCTTGCTCCTTCAACTGAATAAGAAATCAGCTATTAAAGTGCTCGTTTTGCAATATTCTCACTTTCAATACTTACATATATTATAAATAACTACCCTCTTGGCAAAATTTAAATTTCCAACAATTATTTTTAGTAACTTCAACAGAAAGACTTCAAAATAACTAGTAATCTAATACAAAACCATTGGTAATTTCCTGTTTCAATGTTGAAGTTACTAAGAATAATTGATCATATACTCATTTTTGTACAGGTAAGAAACAAAAAAATACTATTTTAGATTTTTAATACTAATAAGAAACGATAAAAATATATACTGCGTTTATAAAGTTTGAAAAAAATGATTTTCTACATAGAAAACAGAAATATAAAATAAAAAAAAATATTTAAATTGCGAATTTAAACATAAAAATGGGGTTAATAATTAGCAAAAAATTGCAAATCCATCACATATATACTTCCCCATAGTATAAAAAAGTGTCATATCAATTTCATTATAAACCTCAGATAATTAAAAATTATTTTTCAAAAAATGCTATTTACAAGAATCACACATGCATATACGAAAATTTTAAATCGTAAAAACATTTTTTTTGTTTGCTATAATTGAAAACCTAAAAAATATAAATGGCATATCATTTTACATAGTTCGACTAGCATACAAAATGCAGCGCAAATTTGAAGTTAAATAATTTTACGAATTTAAATTCCTTGTTGGGAAAACATCCGGCAGCTTTGCGATCTACACTTGCGCCTCACTAATCCCCTTAACATTTTTTACACATCTGCGATTGTTTACTCTTATTTATGACTTTTACTACTAATACGAATACCATATACTCATGATCGATTTTGTCCCGCCTTACTACATTAAAATCTGGTCACTTTACAATATAGGAAATGCAAACGCACGCAACTTTTCATTATTGCGTTTGTTTTTCCCACAATTTAAATATTGGCTTTTGTTGTTTGCCATGCCTTTCACGTGGCAACAAACTACTATTAATACGGGCTAAATTCAAAAAAAAAATCATTTTATGTTATATGCTACCGCGCTATCTGTGAACTAAATGCCCCTCTACTCATGTGTGCTGCTCAACTCATCACCTGTAAACACGGTTCGGAGCTAAGATAGGCATTTCGCTTCCCCCGCCAGTTTTGGATGTAAAAACACTAGTGACATCTGGATTTGCCATCCAAAGAGCCACTTTTAAGCGCAACATTTTTCCCATACGCTTAATCAGTCTACTTATATATAGTCAATGCTCATGAGTCACTTTATCTTTCACTTTTTTAAGATGTAATTCATGACAATGTCTGCCACTATCGGAGATAAGAGGTTATTTATAGGAGTGTCTTCGATTTGGAGGTAAAAATTGTTACGTATGGGCTTACTGCCTACGGTAAGACAAAATCATTATTGTGATATGGAGATTTCGTACAATTAGTATACACATACACATAATCAATATTAGCAAAGCAAATATTCGAGATAAATAATGTTTTTTTTCATTTACCAGGTAAAGTAAACCTATTTATCTTTATCCATCAGCTACCATTGTTAGAAGCACGACTTTAATATTCACAAATTATTTTTTTAGTTGCCAAATCCTAAATTTTCACTTACGGTTAATAAAAATGTTCCTCAGTGAGTGAATAATAGAGTGGCTCTTAATAAAATATCCTCAATTTAACAGATAATAATTCTAAAGATACGGTCTATGTAAAGCAGAATCCGCATGCGGAAGACGCACTGCGCAGTCTGCATCTATTATTATGTGTAACTTATAATAGAAACGTTCTATGTACGACGTACTGCGCTTGCGGATGAGAGCAGTCCGCTGCGCACATCCGTCGCAATAACCTTGGAGGCAACTGGTCCGCACCCTACAGCGCACGAGCACGTTGCGAAATTGTAGTGAAGTTTTATTGCGCATGTGCTTGAATGTGTTTATCTGCTCATCATTTAGAAAAATGGCCGCTGAAAAGACTAAAGCAATTGTAAATTTTCAAAGGAGCCGGTCGAAATACTAATAGATAGTGTATCACACATCGCACTACCCAGCACTATTTGATCCAAGTACAAAATCCCATAAAGATAATAGTGTTCGGGAAAACATATGGTCTGAAGTTGAGACAATAGTCAACAGAAGCGGTGAGTGTTATTCTAAATCTAAATGTATAGTAAGTATTTATAGCATGTGGTAACTATGATAAGAAATACATCTGTTCTTTTATTACTACTCAGTTCGATTTATTATATTTTCTTGCCAATGTGCACTTCCATGTGTGCTACAAAAATATTCTTTAAATTCTTCTCGAGTTTGGAAAGCTTGTAAAGTTGCATTTCCTCCTACTCTAGTTAAAGGAAACATACTTTCGTTTGGAAGCACTGCATTATTATATTCTCCTTCATTTAAATTGTGAACATTTTTGGAACTTCTTAACAAATTATGTAAGCAACAGCATGCTGTAATTAACGTTTCAGCAGTTTCTGGTTTAACAGCAATTGGCGTGAAAAATACTCTGAAAGTCTGCGCCATAATTCCAAAAGCATTTCCCACAGTTTTCCTAGCTCTACATAGCCTGTAATTGAAGATTCTTTTCTCTTTATAGGTTGTTTGATGTTTCGAAAGTGGAAAAGCTTCATCCACTACAATCACATGCGGCAAAACAGTATTACTTCCTGGCAAGTGTGCTTCTGCTGGTATACAGTACTTTTCACTCGACATAAATTTTCCCAAATTCAATTTTTTAAATATGCCACTGTCTCCTTCTTTACCATAAGATCCTACATCTATACATATGAAATTATATTTAGCATCAATTATTGCAAGCAGGACAATGGAGAAAAATGATTTATAGTTAAAATATAGTGATCCAGTGTTGTCAGGACATACTACACGACAATGTTTCCCATCAATTGCACCACAGCACTAGGAAAATTCCATATTTCATTATAATCTTTAGCAACAGCCCGCATACTTTGTACTTTGGAAAGTGAATCAGAAATACGAGACGATCCTGAAGCTGTCTCAGAATCTATAATGGAGGAAACACATAATACTGCAAAGAGACCTGCTGAAGCAAGTATTTCTCAAAAAGAAATAAAAAAAATAAGAAAAGCGATCGCATCATTGAATTTATCGAAAAAAGAGGAGAGGAGAGAACACAACTGTTCCGACAATTGTTAAGTAAACCGGTTGCCGAGGAAACACACCCCATCAAAACTTTTTTTGACAGTATGGCCCAAACTGTCATGTCTTTCCCCCAGCTCTAGCGATTGAAGCAAAAGCTAGAGTTGGTCAATTATAATCGAATTGGAATATTGAGCACTTGCCCAGTCACAACCAGCGGCAACAGAAAATACTTCTACACAAAGTCAACCACCTATAACATAGTCCATTGTGTATGGACACTAATTTACAGTCCTGTAGTTCAGTAGTAAATCATGAACATTATTTTAATTTGTAAGCTACTGTAGTAGATGTTTGATAAAAATTGTTTATTTACTAATTGACTTACCTTAGAGTCAATGCTAGCTTTTCATATGCACTTATGGTTTGTTGCACGAAGTTATTTGGTTATTTTTCAATTTCTGGGGTTATTAAATTTAACACTTCTTGAAACTGAGTTTGGTTTAATCTAAAATATTCTTTAAACTTTATGTCATCATTATTTAAGTGATTTTGGATTAAAACATTCAAAGTGCCCTCAATGTTTCTTCTTTTTAATGAGTTGCTACGGTAATCCAATTATCTAATATTGACAATACACTGTTGAAAATATTACGGTGTTGGCGTTAATTTTGCGCTAGTCAAATATTTTAGTGTTGATTTTTCCAAACTTTGCCAGACGAGTTGACTACGCGTACTTAATAGAACAGAAATGACTAGAATTTCGTGTGAGTTCTTTGTTCAGATATGAGGATTGACTATTTTTCTAGACATTCAGAAGCTAACCAATCAGAATTTTCCCTCGGATAGAAATATAGAAACCCACCTATTCTAATACAGTATTGCATTATACGCACCACCTGCATTGCACGTGTATCTGTTTTCGTGTTTAATTCTCCGTATTAACATATCCAAACAAAACACCAAATGTGACTGACTTGCAAAGTGTAACCTCGTGTTATTAAACGTTAATTCCAGTAGACATAAAAAATTTTAACATCTTAAAGATGTATTGCGAACATCTATTTACGCAATTAGTTTAGACTTGAATCAAATAGCATAAACATTCACTTAATTTTATAATGGTTCTCAAAAAATCATTTTAAAATTGGTACGTTTAGTTGAAACCAAAACTTGTGAATGAGTGGTTTTGCATATTTATAATTGAGAAAACGTCTTAAAGAGAGAATATTATAGCACTAAGAAATCGGAGTTGCATATTAAAAAGACGTTGTGTTTAGAAAATGGTGTTAAAACACCCAATAGATCGCATTCATTTAGTTAAACAGCTAGTAAATTTGTCTAGTCTAGATCAAATAAAATGTGACTAGAAGTATTTTATAATTCCACGTGTCAGTTGGACAAAATAACCCCTTAGCAATAGACAATACTTGACTATCTTTGCTCGTTAAATTTAAACTATAGTTCTCGACAAAATAACACGAAAAGAGTGTGGACCTCTCCTGACTATTAAATTAGTCAAAAAAGTGTTAAAATTTTCAACAGTGTAACAATAACTCTTCATCATCTTCCTGTTCTTCAAAAAGCATGGCTGTCAATAACATATTTCTTTTCGCCATTTTAATAGTTGACTGTTCTAAACTACCCTAGCAACGATAATAAAAAATAAAATACAACAATAAACGGCATGCAATGCGCATTGTAAATAGACCACGGATAATGGGCATTCAGCAGCGCGTCTTCCGCATGCGGATTCTGCTCTACATAGACCGTAGCTTTAAACGTTATTTTGACACATGTCAAATTAATTTCGATTGACGTACCGTCAGCCCCCATGTCCACAGATAATCTGGTTTGGCAGAAATGCAACGGGAAGACTATGGTCGTGGAGCAAGCTCCGGCAAATCCACCTGCGGTGATTTTGCACATCGTACGCCTGGTCGAGGTGTCATGCGCGATGTGCGTATGCAGAAAGCCGGAAAACGCGTCGTAAAACGAGAAATTCAACGCCTGCGAAGGGAAGTATCGAATGACGTTCGCAGCGTTACCTCTCCACAAGCTCCATATACCCTACCGAATAGAGAAAAACATTAATCTCGCTTACACACAACGCTAGACTACTCACTTGCTCGATCGGCACTCTACAGAAGAGATCAATGAGACCGGCGTACGGCTTCGTCTGGCCGGTTAACACTTGATAAGCGGAGGTTTGTGTTTGCAGGATTAACTTGGCGCGTTCCACCGGCGCCAGTAACGTTTTCGAGATGATGGCGGCCGATCCGCTGATGACGAAGTTTAGGATGAAGCGTTCAATCTCTAACATCAACGTTTCGGAAAGGACAACGCAAAATTTACAGCGGACATAGCGGATGGTGATGCGAATAGATACTGCGCTAGCTGGAGCTCACATTATCAGTAATGTGTGTCGGATGGCATCGAACTTTCAACTGTCAAATTGGTACGTAAAATCAATGGGTTTTATCGACGATGTGACACTTCCGTTTGGAGATGATTTGAAGTTGAAACACTTGAATTAATGCTGCGCGCGGGTCGCGATTGATTCTGGTAATTAACGTAAGATGGCGAAGTGTACATTATAAGTAGAGACCGGATTATATGCAAAGAAAAATGCATCGATTTTTGAGAAAATATGCATAAACCTGGGGCGTATATGCAAAAAAGTTGCGACAATATGCAAAATTTTTATATAAAATAAATAAAAGCAGGAATTTAAACATTAACTTTATTGCACAAAATTTTTTCACAACATATTTCTAAAACAATTTATAATTAAATGTTTTTCAAAATTGTGTAAAAGAAAGTTTTGTCTTCTATCAGAATACATATTGCTGTGAACTGATGGTCCAAGCGTATAAGTAAAGAGAAATTAAAAATGACAAAATTAATTTAGCTAGCTCAGCAAAAATGAATTTAAAAGGGCGCCAGAGATTCTTAAATCTCAGAGTAATTTTTTTTAAAAATTAATAGTGGGCGTGCAAAATTACTTTCTTTAACATCCCCAAAAATTGAAATGGCAGATTTAAAAATAAAAGAACTATTTAAGATGATATTTGCAATCATTAAATTTATTTAAAAAATAAAAGAAAAAAAAACATTTGAAACAATTTACAGGATAAATAAAAACCGTGAATATAAGATTCTGGCATAAAACAAACCTGCATAAGATTCTACAATTTAAAAAGGACAATGCAAATCCTTTAGCAAACAAAATGGAAGATTTGTTCCAGAAGATAAATCTCAATCCCACAAAAAATATCCACGCGGTCACGAAATTTAAACCAAACTAAATTTTTACACGTGGAGAAACAAATATAATTTAAATTGAAATTTAATTTTAACAGCACAAAGCTTCACTTCACCTTAACCGTGGTGATTAACAATACAATACAAATCAGCAAAAAGAAAACGGAAAATTTAAACTTTTTAAACTAAAAACACGAAATCTTCTAGAACATTTTACAATAATTACTGATCTAATATTCAAAATGTGTACACAATTAAACAAAACAGCAATAATTAAATAAAGAGTTCTTTGATGGATGAATTAATATCAAAATAGCCGAACAAAGATTTAAAATTAAATGAAATTACCTACATGGTAGCAAACAAAAATGAAAAACATGTTCTTACACGGCCGCCATCATTCAAAGAACTGAGGGCCTCCAAGGGATAACATCGTACATATAACAAATTTACAATTTCGTGCGATGAACGCACAGCGCAACGCAAAGGAAAAACTAGCATATAAACTATATACAGGAGTACGCAAAATGTACAAATAAATGAAATTAACTATACACAACTGACCAAATAAATTGATACTAACAATTATAAGACTTGTGGAAACTCTATCATTGTTTTGACAAGGCTGATTAGGAATAAATAAAAATACACATTTAAATTTCCGAAACCCGGGGTGCCAGACTATAGCAATATGTTTCAAAATAGAAAAGCTTCTTTCAATATCCACAGATGTAATTGGTGCATTTTTTTAACTTTGCAATACATTCTAAACTAAAATTAAAGTCGAAATCGTTTACTGTTTCACCTTCCAAAATTTATTTAACTTTCTACAATTTCAAATACCCCGCATTTTTATTTATCACTTTTTTAAATTTATCGTGTATAGAATTATCTATTGTACCCTTAACCTTCTTACATAGCATATCAAATTCGTCTACTATTTCGACTGATTCCGAGAGCGACATCCCTTGCGTTTTTTAGTTTACGAATATGGAACTTGAAGTAAAGCTATAATTTGACTTAATATACGAAAGGTTTTGTAGCAATTCTGTTGATGTTACTATCTTTTTACAGTTTTCTAGAGCAATGCAGTCAGCAGTGATTTCAAGAATTATATTTTTTATTCCTTCAAAATTATCGGCGAAAAAAATTGCAACCTCTAACCATGTACCCCCATCTCGTAATAATCGGTTCAGGAGGCAACTTAACATCGGAAAGTCGCTCCTTATAAAATTGGCTTTTAAAAATACTTTTTTGACATTGCTAATTAAATCATTAATCAAAGGGAATTGATTTCTAATGTCTTCGGCTACACGATTGAACCCATGAGCTAAACAAGTGGTATGAATAATGTTACTATAAAAAATTTTTAAATTTTGCACGGCTTTTATCATGTATGGTGCAGCGTCGGACAACATTAGTAAAATTTTTTCACAAGGTATACTTCCAGGTAAAAAGAAATTTGATAAACCTTCTTGAACGAATTGGGCAATTGTCACATTATTTGTTTTTTGAAGTTCTTTACAATAAATTAAATATGATTTACCTACAATATCCTCATGAAAAATTCCTATTAACAAATGGGCAATATAACGGCCACACTTATCCGTACTTTCATCTACCATGGTATAAATAAAATTATTCCCTACCAATTGTTGAATTTCTGGTATTGTTTGCTGGTAACAAGATGTGACATAATTTTTTCGTAAGGTACTTTCGTCAAATATATATTATGTTTGCAATATTTTTGCAGAAATGATTTCAAATTAACATTCTTTAATCTTGCTAATAGTATGTTTAGACGAAATTAATGCGTTACACAGATCCGTATTATATTCTTCTTGTTCTGAGTTTCGTGAAGTTGATGCTACACATTGACGTATAGATTGCTGCACACATGCGGATCACTTTAGTTTTTCACATTTTCCAATATGTGATGGAGTTTTAGCGTGCTGATCAATCAGGCATTTTCTCTCAGAAGACACCTACAACAACAATTGTCATTTTATATCAAACATTAAAGAATTTAAAAACAATTGTAAAGCTTTTAGTAAAATTAAACTTACCAGTTTACTGCAGACTCGACAAAATATTTTGTCGCCATCCTTTACTAGTTCAGGATATGGCTTAATCCATAAAGAAATTTTGTTTGCTATACTCATTGTATGTACGCACAGTATTTAAAAACGTAACACAATTACACGCTGTTTCGCTCAAAGATATTCAATGAATGGATAGTTTATTTGGGAATTAATAATAATAAAACGTATATGCATATGATCCGGTCTCTAATTATAAATAAAATCCGCAAAACTATTAAATACTATTGCACACCGCATACATATGTATGTATGACAGATATTGTGTAGATATACCATACGTGCTATTCTAAATGCGAACACCCGAATATTCCCGAAGCGCGCCGCTCTTATGCTGGCTGTAACGACGATTCGAAATGTGCTGCCGAGGTAGTCTCACTTAGGAAACGCAACGCATTCATTCAGGATGAGTGTATTTACAAATTTACGTAGTGTCTACTTATCTAGTTAAAAATAACAATAAATCGCATATCCAACATTCGAAATAGTCACTAAACAATTATTTGTCTTCAAGTAATATTTGAATACCTACTTTTGTTAGTAATTGCTCCTGATATTTTCAGTAAACGTCACAGCACAATAATTGGTGTTTATTTGAAATTGTTTTTTTAATGAAAAGCAAAAGGGTTTCGAAAATGGAAATTAAAATAAGTTTCAAGTAATGAAAATATCTAAATTGGCTAAATTGTGATTAGAACTTGATTAGTGATTAGAGCAAACAATATTAGTTCCAGCCAAACAAGTGCTTAAATAAAAATACAATACAATCAATACACGACATAACTAATTATAGCAAAAGTACACCAATAAGTAGATGTAATAAATAATGGCATGAATGCGTCCGCCTAATAACGGTAACTCATACTACCTCCCTGTGCAGCTTCTATTTAACTACTGTTTATGTACTTATTCGTGTTGATTCGGTTTTAGCTGTAGAAAAGAAATATGCATCTCAAAATGAAAAATTCAAGTTGGGATATCACGTGATACCAAGGAGAACAAAATAGAACATGTTGCGCCATCTAATAAGTATTTTCTTAATAAAAATTATAGGCTTTTGCGTTTTAGTTCATGTTACGAAAGTTGGTGGCTGTAACGCAGCCTTAAGGCCGTTTTACACCTAGCTATTTATTGGACGGATTAAATACGTGTTATACACGTAAAATTTTAAATTGGCCAATAAATAGCTAGGTGTAAAACCGCCTTTAAAAGAAAACAACTGTGAAACAACCAGCATTTTGATATCAATAAAAAATTTAATATCTCACATACTGCTAATAAAGGTAATTTATTTAACAATCTCGAAACTCTAACGACATTTTACGAGAATAAACGTTAAATCAAAGACTAATTCAATTTTTTAACCAATAATCTGGTACTATATTTAAGGCCGATTTCGCAATAAATTTCACTTTAGCACTTTAACAAAAGTCTGTGCATTATTAATGAGAACTTTATTTAAAGTAATTTTAAAGCTTTAAAGTGACATTATGAAATTCACCTTAATTTACTTTTAATTTTAAGATCACTTTTTTTTTTGCTTTTCAACACTGTTTATAGCTACCGCCCAGCAGATGGCTCTGCTTGTTCTTACTTAAAATTAAAAAAAAATATTTTTCACTTATATTATTTGTACAATTTTTATATTTCGTCTGATTTCATCGTGTTATTTTTAATATATTAGTGGTTTTGTCCTATTTACAATTTCTTTTTATCTTTACAACTTTATTATTATATTCAATTAATATTTTGAACAATTTTAGGTCACTTTTTACAATTTGACTTAATCCTTCGGTTTTTTTTGTACTGTAAGTATTAAGGTGTTTTCGTTCTAATTCTAATTATCAATTTTCCTCTTTATAAATCAGTTCAATTTTAATTCAATTTCAAAATTTAATTCAAATTTCATGCAATTCAGTTAAAATAATTTTACACCTCCGATCCATATTTGTAATGTCATTCAAATGTCATCATTTTGTAATGAAAATGAGCGGTTAACCACTTGAAACATGTCTCTATTTGTGTATTGCTAATAAAAAAAAAAGAGTTTGTGAAAGAGATTCGGATTTCATTTCACCTTTATCGTAATTACAATATAAATATTCAATAACAACATTTGCCATCATATTATTAAGAATCCCTAAATAACCCCTAATAGCAAAAAAGAATATTTAAATTATTACCCTATTATAACTTCTTTTATTCATATCAGAACCAACATCTTTTCGTAAACAATATGAGTCATTCCGAATCGAACCCACCAAATTAGTATCTATTATATACAAGAAAAAAATCCAACCGCATGCACACAACTACTGTTTACAATCCCAGTTTGGCACACGCAATTACTATGTCGCTAATTACCATCACAAAAAGTATACAGTCCATTATATTAATATTAATTCAGTTTACGATTGTTCTTGTTGCACGCGAATGGAGTTTCAAAGTATAAGGCACATTCACTGTAGTACATACATTAAAAACAACTTGCAGTTACATTTACATATAAATTGTAAGTACCTACATATGTATGTGTGTAGTTAGAACAACAATATGGTCCCCCTTTCAATTACATACATTTTAAATCTTGTATAAGATAATTACATTTGCTGTCATGCGAACTTTACAAAGTTCAATGCGTGTGACACATCAAACGAGTGCAATAAGGATTAATATTAATGGGTTGTATGATGGACTATGGATGTGGTGATTCACAACTTCATTATTACCTTGTATACATATGTAGATCACGCAAAGAAGTTGTAAAGGTTGCTCAAATAGTGAATACCTACTTAACTTAGAAGCCCATAAAAAGATATAGGAACATAATATGTGGTAAAAATAAATTTTCGTTTAGAAAAGCAAGGATGTAGATCTAATACGAATCTAAATCTGACCGTATTACATTTTTTTCAGTAATTAATCACCTGTCATGCTTTTTATGGAAACAACGAAAATAATACTAGAATGTTTTAATTTACGTTTAAAAAAAAATACGTGTTTCCAAGAAAAAGATATAATTTTTTGGAATTCACAAGTATCTGCAAATGAAATAAGCTTCTTTTTTTTGTAAAGGAATACCTTCCAAGAAAGCAGGATTCATATTAATACAACAAAGACGTGCTTACCTGCTTCTTCACAGAAATACCCTTTTAAGAAAATATCGCACTTCTACTTGTAAATAACACTAGATTCTGGTAATTATAATACATATTAAAAACTCACTTACCATACTCAGTTTCAGAGAAATTGTAATAAAATATTTACAATGTATTCAAAGTTAATCTAACCTAAATCTGTCAATAACCTTATACTCGATTCAAAATCCCTTTATTCACAGACAATAGACGATAAAATTACAAAAGCAAATGCACTTTTAACTATCACTTTAAATACTCTTGCCATTACTTTTATAATACAGAAACGATTAAATATATTTATCCATGTTCTTACGGTTAATTGATGCAAGTTCAGTGCTCTTATCATTTCACTTTCACTAGCTTCTCTTTCATGTGCATTTCACATAGATAATAAATGGGAATCCATATTATACATTCGAATCGTATACGGCGTATGTGGTAAAAATTACATGTCCGTCACTTCTTAAGTCACTTTCTTCGCGTTTACATAATTAAATTATTCTTAATACGTATCGACAACCTGTTTCACATTTCACTTTCATTCCCGGGAATTTACACTTGCTTGATAATCGCATCGTTTGATGTTTTATTTATGAGAAATGTAACGTAACGATGTGTGAAATTGATGAGGAAATGCTACTTTTAAACAGCTTTTGTATTAAATAATGATTACATATTTGACACAAGTATACAATCGAGTACAACCTTTCTGCACTTTTGACAGTTCTTCAGTTAATAATGGTCAATAAGCAATTAATATAGATGGCGCTCTTTGTTTGTTTCTTTTTCCCCAGTGATTTTAGTTGTTTAAAATGTATTCTATTTTTTCAAATGTGTTGTAAATAAAACTCAATACCATCGTTCTTCTATGGCATTAAAATAGATATTGCAATGCCAAAATTATTTAATTATAATAATAATTCACATTTAATACAACTTTGAAATCGGAATCTTCTTACAGACTATAGGTAGACTTTTTACAAACGTCAAATTTAAATTTTCCACAATTATTTTCAGTAACTTCAACGTTGAATCATGAAATTACTAGAATTTTATATACATTAATAGTTATTTTAATACCTGTGTTGAGATTAGTGAAAATAATTGTGGGAAATTTAAATTTTGTTGCCTGGGTAAATTATCAAACTATTTTTGTTAATTTATAATTGTCATATTTTGTAAATGTGCCCATATAGGCATTTCGTATCATAAAATACATGTCAATAACTTGATTATTTGATCATGTGTATTTTAATAAATCAGTATTTTCCTAATTTTGAATTTTATACAATTTTTCTTTTCTGTACGTAACATTAAACAGACTTAAATTTATTTATGCAGTGTGAGTAAAACGTAAAAAAAAATTTTCGGCAAAAATATAAATATTGATTTTTATCGAAAATTAAAAAAAAAAATACATTGCAATTTTGCGTTTTTTAGACAGCTTCTAAATATACAGAACGATTCATATTAGTGTAATAATTTCATTCTTCCTCCTTTTTAAATAGCATTCCGTATATTTTATTTGACGTATGGATGCTCCATCTAGTTATTGAACTGACATATTATAAATATTTTGACAACTCAAAAGAAAAATATTTTTAATGACTGTAATGTAGGAATTAGCAAATAGGAATGAAGAAAATGACTTAAATCTTGATTTTTACTATTTGATCTGAATATAAAAATCACTTTTTGATTGATATAATTCCTATTAGATCACTGCTTCTTTTTTTTTTTAATGGCGACTCATACATTTCATTTGAAATTTTAATGATAAAGAAAAATAAAAAAAATCTTTATGTCAAAATATTTAAATCTATATAATTGGATGCTGCATCAAAGACGTAGAACTGAAAATAAAAATTGTATTGGATATTTTTAATTTCTTCCAAAAATTCAATATTTAAGCTTTTTATCGAATTTATTCCTTACTTTTAGTTCACACTGTATATATTTTTTTATTTAATAAATAAATTCGCGTTGATTGAACCTTTCAAATAGAAAATTAACTTACCTACTTTTTTTTATAAATGTCAAATTTCATTTTTGTCATAAATGTTTCACCTAAAAATTTCTTGAAGGATAACCACGAGCTGCCAAAATATTTATGCTGTCACTCCGACAAGTAAATGACGCTGTAAAATGTCAAATAAAATATAGTGGTCATTTTTAACGAAAAATAATGCATTTACATGCATCATCCTGTATATGCAGCTAAATATTCATATCAACTTTTATGATCATAATAACCCTAAGAACTGGTTCATAAAATTTTGTCGTATATATTTAAAATCACCCTGTATCTCAAAAGACGTAAGTTGAAAATAAAAACTGTGTTGTTTGTGGTTTTGAATTTTTACTCGATATTCAGTGATTTTTTTCGTATCAGAGATTCCTTACTAATTCCTTCCTTAATTCACTCTGTAAGTACTATTAAAGACAAAAATCTTGACTCAAGTTTGACATAAATAGATATAGAATCAGTGGAGTTTATTCAGTATTTCAATATTTCTATCTTTAATTTTGAGTCGAGACTTTTGTCTTCGATGGCACATCATTAATATTGAATAAATAAATTTGTATTTAAGCAACCCTTCAAATAGGAATCTAACTTGCCGACTGTTTTTACAAACGTCAAATTTTATCTATGTTACACACAATATCATTATAACAAATATGTACACAATTTTGATATATGGTTATTATAATTAATATTAATTTTTAAAATTTTCGTTATATGTCTAATATAAATTGACAAATTTTCATCTTTTGCTGTTGTTTAGAATTTTTTTATAATTCACATTTCATACTACAAAATACCCTAATAGCCAAATTTAAATTTCCCGCAATTATTCTCAGTAACTTCAACCTTGAAACATAAAATTACCCACTATTTTGTACTATATTAATAGTTATTTTAATGCCTTTACGTTGAATTCACTAATAATTGTGGTGGGAAATTTAAATTTGGCTATTAGGGTATAAATTATATACATTTCACTGTTTTGGGCATCTGAAAATGATTTGTACCGGTCAAAATGTGCAGTGTGTAATACACATATATTAAAAATAAACGGATTGGAGTTTTTTGGACAACACTTTAACGTGTGGTGTGTCCAAATTTGAATTAAAAATAGATTTTGTGAGAAATTCTATTCGTTTATTTACTAATATGAGGTATTTTTTTTGCAATCTGATATGCCTCTAATAATTTCAGTTTATATCCCTTATCACACATGTAATTTCTTGATACTATCGTTAATAATACTTTTGCGACCTTTATTTAATGAATATTTGCAGAAATTGGAACTCTATATTCTCTTATACATAAAATGCTTAGAATTCAAATGATATTTACATATATCGACGACACTAATTTTAGAATTCCCAATTATATTGTCCTGTTCCGCGTTATTCACCTGATAATAATATGATAATACGTTGACTAATTCAATTTTTCGCACTACGTGAAACCGCAGGCCGTGATTTTATTCGACGCGTGACTAACATTTCTTCCTATTTCGTTAAAATTCGCGACGACACACAAAACCTTCGCGCCAAAATCCACACGCATAAGAACCGATAAATTCGAATCACGCGCGCATGCGTCCACTACACTTTTCAAACAGCACGTATCATCCGTATAGCGGCTTGCGATTTTAAAATATAGTCCCGCGTCGCGCGTTCCATTCTTCAGTCAACGAGTTTTGTCCGGCATCGGTCGACAGAAGAAAAACAGGTCGTCCCGCAAGAATCTCCAGGTGTAAATTCGCGTCTCTGTCTATAGTTTCGTAACAGCGAAAAGAATCGATCATCATGGGTGATACGGAATTGAGTACCGTCTTGATCAGGCGACAAGAAATCAACGACGCCTTGGATAACGGTCAAGAAGTGAAACTGAAATACAAGATCGTGAATGTTTACACGGAATTCCAGGAATTCACGAGGAAACAAATCAAGCAGTACGAAAGTACCTTTAAAAAGTGAGTCTGCTTTTCCTTTGCGTCTGCGTAAATATTTGAGGTTAACTTTGTTTTGTCGGCGTAAATTCCTATTACTTAACCGGTGCAAGTTTGCAAATATTAACGTGTTTGTATTGTGTCTATGTAACAAGTATTGATTCAATCAATTATTGACATCGTAATCTACAATTGGTTTTTCTTTTTATGACACTAAAACTGTTTTATTAACTACATTAAATACTTTAAGATATGTATCTGTCATGGTTAGATTTATTTTGAAGTTTATTTATCTGTATCTATTTTTTTTATCTTTTTATTGTAGGTAGATCGTAGAAATGTTTATCTTAATAGATGTCCAATATAATATTATTAGCACTACATGTGTCTGGACATTAAAAAACACGTTCAATACAAGTATTGTGGTATTTAATCAATGCTGCAACTGCACACCTATTATTCTCTTAACCTTCTAACGTAAATAATTTGTTCTAGAATGCAAGTGAAAAATATTTCTGCACAATAGAAAGTCTCACATTGTTTTCCTAACAGATCTAAATTGTATTTATAATCATGTCTAGATGTTGAAACAAAATTAACACACTAGCGTTTTTAGCAACACTGAAAATATGTTTGCCTTTTTTTAACACAAAAAAAAGAATCTAAATATCTAGAATATCATTACAAAAAGAGCGTAGGTATTATATTATGTATTAAAGAAAATATTATTTGTAATGCCTAATAAATAATCATTTCAATTGCATCCTAATAAATAGCGCAAAAATATTAAATAAATATAAAACTTATCAGATATTTTTCATATGATTATCCCATTTCTGATGGAAATTTGATTTTGAAACTTACATGGTAATCATCATGAGAGACTGTGATTCTGCTTAAGTAAAATATTTTCAACTTTAATAGCACTTTCGGTATACAGGGTGTTGACATCAACTTTCTTATTTTAAATGGAATGGTGCATCTTTTATTGGTCTAATGATTTTTTTTTCCTAATCCGTAAACCCAACCGTTTTTGAGATACATACTTGGAATTTCGTTTAAATTTTTGACATTTACACCCTTTCGAATAAAATTAAATTTAATAGTTCATGAGATATTAAATATTCAGTGATTCTACTAACATCGAAGTAATTACAAGGGTGTAGGTATTCACTGTTGTAGCAATAATCACCGAATCACATACAGGGTGTTTAAAAATACATGTCCGAGGTGGATACCTTCAAATCTGAAGGCATATGGTTTCAATATTTTTTTTATATAATTTGAAAATAACGATGTAAAGAAATTATTTTCATTGTCCATTCGAACAATGATATGATTTTCTTGCGTAAAAAGTCATTTTTATATTTTTAAACCTAGTAAATGACAGATCGAAATTAGATGACTGCTTGCGTATAATCATATACAGGCTGTTTCCTATCCTCTATGACAAAATAAATGAGGATACTCCCCACCAAATTTTAAGACGAAAATGTAGTACAAAATTTTTTCGAATGTCGCTTCGTTTTCGAGATACAGGGTGTTAAAAAAAATTTCTTCAATTTTTTTTTTTTTTCATTTTGTTAATTAATTCCAAACGATATTCTAATGATTTTTGTTAAACTTAATATTTAACTTAAAATTATTTTTTTACATCATTTAGAATTTCACACAAATCTCCGCCAATGAACTAATTAGAAAATAGTGACGTTTAAGATTGACCAGTAGTAAACTGCTCTAACCCCTTATTATATTTAACAATTAATATCATTAAAAATATCGTTTGGCATTAATTAATAAGATAAAAAGCTTTTGCAACATTAATCAAATAAACTCTAGAATTTTCGTTAAAACTCCAAACTCCTCAATATCTCCACTAAAAAGTTAAAATTAAAAAAAAAAATTAAAACAAGTAAAACATTGTTTTAAAACAAATGAAACATGTTTTTTTTTTGTTTTTTTTTGCAGTATTTTTTACCCAACCCTGCTCTGTATATTATTTGACGAATTTTTTTTTTCATTTTTAACGAAACTGATGTCAGTTGTGATCTATGGTAAATAAATAAATGTTACATTACATTACATTTAAGATTTATGTGTCAGGTGTTTAATGTTACTAGTTTCATATTTAATAGTAAATATCCTTTAGTTATAGAGAACGCACATTAATTATTAGATATTAGCAAGCCATGCGACAACAAACAAGTGATATCTATTACTGGTAATTTACCAAATTGCGCAGTGATAAGCACTGTTAACAAGTGATATCTTTTATTAAGTAATTGTTGATGCTGTCAACTTCTCTACACATGTTTTGTTGTTCAAAGTATTCGAAAATATCCCATATACAGCTCCTATGTACGTATTTTTTTTTTATTTTGCTTTATTTTCGATCCATTTAATAAAACAGGTGAATATATTAACATGTAAGTTCACTATATGGTATAATTATTATGATTTGCTAATTAATATCATATATAGTCAATATGTATTTCTTGCAATTACATAAACTTTACTAATACGTACTTCGAAAACTTCTAATGATACATAAATATCTCGAGTATGAAAACCAAACGATGCAAAAATAAATAATTCCTCATTCTAAAAACTAATATACCTACAGAATGTTTACCAGGTTTAATTAAAGGTATAGAAGGTTTAAACAATATATATTGTAAAAATATACATTTATGTCATATCTTAACTTATATCAGACATTCTTCATAATTTATACGCGGTACTGAATGGACAATAATGGCTGGATGCTTTTCATAGCCATACGCTCTACAACAAAAATATAATATAAATTAAAAAATTGGGAACATATTTCTTTAACATACCTACACTGCATAATACATGCTGTGTTCATAGTGAGAACCACCATTATTTATGCTAGCGTCTACTCTCTTCTTCATGTTTTCAGAAACATTTATTAATTGCTCATTTGTAATATCCTCTATTTCATTTCTTATTGATTCTTTCAATCGATCCATATTTATGTAAGCGATTCCGATAAATTTAATTTTTTAGATGATTTACAATTTGCAAAGTTTTGAAAGATATTTAAACAATTTTCGATTGAAGAAATTTATGATTTGCCTGTAATATTTCTGGTATGACATCTTAAAATACATATAGGACAAAAATTAATGTGAAATGAAACTGATATAGATGTAATACATATTGCATTATGGGTTACACATTTATTTGATGTAAAAATAGAAATCATTTTCGATAAAAACGATCTATCTAATCGACTTTGTCTTTATTATACCATATATTTCTAAAATACATCGACTTCACCCCACACGTATTCCTGCTATTTCGAGCTACATACCTCCTTGTAACACGGAGAATTTTTTGTACGCACGTGTTCACCTCAGCTGGTTGTAAATTCTTATAAAAACTTCGCTTGAAGTGCCGCTTCTATAAAGCGTATTTCAACAGTAATTAGGTTAATAACCTATGTTAACTGATCTGTTTACTTCGCTAAAGCGTATCTTAACTACCGCAAATTCACTGTGATTGTTCTTAAATGATAAAATAATTTTCAGTTAATAGTTTTACGTATACGCAAGTCAATAAGTCTCGTCTTATGCTTAGAAATGTGTGTGGCAAATCAATGCAATTTATAAAGATCATTCTACATATACAGATAGGCATTTTAACCGTTAGATTTTAAAGTTAAAATTAAGAAAGATATATGTATCTATTTCTTTATTACTAATAATGATTACAATATTATTTGTATCTGTTTCATATATCCTTTGTCGATTTCTTAATCGAAAAACTTACACCGTCTGATGTTGTATGTACTTTACTTAATTTTATTTTGCTGTAATAAATGGCAAAACAAGGCTTGTCAATTACAGAATGACATACGTATATTTTGAATATTTAAGTGGAGAATCTGCATTAAGTTCTAAATGACATAAACATGTTATTAGATAACTGAAACTTAATATTTCTGGATGAAATAATAATCAGTTATTTCTAATTTCTTTGTTGTTACTCTAATCTATACATTAAAAAAAAATGTGGTAAAATTACCCCAAAAATAGATGGCAACTGGGCTACCGCCTATTTTTGGGGTAAATTTACACCTATAGGGGATTTTTCACATGCTTGTGGAATATTCCTTGAAAGTGTGGTAATTTTCCCTGGTAAATTTACACCTCTAAAGTAATATTCCCTAATGGAATGGAATAATTTCAGGTAGATTTACCACACCCTCAAGGAATATTCCACCAGTATGTGAAAAATCCCCTATAGGTGTAAATTTACCCCAAAAATAGGCGGTAGCCCAGTTGCCATTTTACCACATTTTTTTTTTTAATGTATAGATTAGAGTAACAGCAAAGAAATTAGAAATAATTGATTATTAGGTTGTTTTATCATTCAGAAATATTAAGTTTCAGTTATCTAATAACATGTTTATGTCATTGAGAACTTATTGCAGATTCTCCACTTAAATATTCAAAATATACCATTTGTAATATTAGATTTAATTTTAATAATTTCTGAAAGATATATTAATTAGTTGGATTACAGAGAGTTTACAATAATTTCAATAAATTTTTAAATTCAATAAGCATTATTTTAAAGAGTACACATTTTGGGAGAAAGGTCGATAAGAAAAGCCAATAGTTACTAAGAATTGGTTGTATTCATAATACAAAGATCTAGTTGAATGTAACCATAAAATAAATTTTGACTAACAAAATACATTAAAAAAACCTAACCAATTTGAGTTTGGATTTGGAGCTTTTTTATTTTTGTTACCCTGTTCAGGGTATATTTTTAAAAAAATACCTCTGCGCAACTTCTAATGTGTTAGAAGCCTCTTTTTGCGTACTGCAAATGAAAATTAAAATATGCCGCCATCATTTGTTGTAATGCAGAACGAAATGAATCTGTTGGGTCTAATAACTGTCTTTCTACCATTAAAGAATGCGACTTCACATTTCTTAGAAAAGAAAAATAAATGTAAAAAGCATATGAAATAAATATATTTTTATTAATACCTTCTTCCAAGCATATTATCAACGGTGTATTCACCTCAATTTCTTCAAGTTTAGATTTATTCTGAAAATTTTTAATAAATTTAGCATTTAAAAATATATTGTATGTAGATAATAGTGCTGCGAATCGAAGCCTCTTTATGTGAAACCGTTGTTTGGATGCAGTGATTAATCGTCTTTAAAAATTGTAACCGGTAAAACCGGTTTTCAAAATCAAAACCGATTTTTAAAAGCAGATTATTGCGCCTTAAATAGGTTTTTCGAATTTAAAATACATATAGCACTTTTAAAAAAGTAATACGTATTGTTTTTAGTTTGAAACTGGTTTTGAAAATCGATTTTAAAAACTGAATTTTAAGAACCGATTTTTACTAAAAATCGATTAACCGGTTTTTGATATCTGGCGATTCCCGCAATACTAGTATATACATAAATAATGTTGTGATTAACTATTGAACTCAAATTTGCCGTCCTGCGGTCTTGCACATTTGCAAATATAAGTGCTTAATACCTACTTTACTTTTGTCATTAAATTCTAGAGTAAAACCAAAATAGTCTCTTCCTTACTTTACTTGTATCATCACTTAACAACGAAAACATAGCCTCCAATAACGGCAAGACACTAGTCGTTTTATATTTCCAAATGTTTAATGAAAGAGAAAAAAAAGAATTGACTCCTTCAGAACGAAGACTTTCTGTTGTTTAAATTGAAAAGTTTGATACGGTAGTTTCCTGCGTGTCACTTGCACGTTGAAAACTTTAAATAAATGTATCATATCTTGTAGCAACAATACCGCCAAATGCTGTTGAGGTTAAGTTCCCAGTATATCATATTAGATATCCATACGCAGGTGTATGTCTGTTATTTATGTGTGCTGTCATAGCTAAGTACATAGTAATCATCTCAATACATAATTAATGTAAAATGAACTTACCTCAATCTTTATTTGCAAGACAAAATGAAAAACACACCATTTACATTTATGCGTTGAAGCCATCAGTGTAGATGCCGCACTTGTATTCAAACTGCGTACCTCAAACGCTTGCGCATTGTATAGTCGACGGCTATGTAATGCATTCTCGTAACGGGTTTAATTTGTGATCAAGCGACACAATGTAATGCAATGTTTAAAAAAAAAACATTTTGTGTTCAATCAAATAACAGATGCATATATATAGTATATATAATCAGAATTTCATGTCTCTTGTATTGTCCATATTGTATTTTTACCAACATAAAGGGGTAATATTCCACGAAATATGTTATTTTTCCTTGCTACTAAGCAAATTTCCCCAAGTGGGGGAAAATTACTTCATTTATTGTAGTATTTTTCCATCAAAGTCGGTTTACCAGGCAAAATTACACCTAATTTGTGGTAATCTGATGTTTACCCTCTTTTTGGTGTACTTTACCTTATATTTCATATGTTTTTTTCACACACCAGTGAGGTAAATTTACCATCATTTTTTAGAGTGTAGGCTTAAATGTTGAAAATAAAAGCCAATTGGTTTCAAGAAGAATTTTCAATTAAAATAAACAACTAAAGAATTCAACAGAAAGAGGTTCACAGACCACGTCCATCTTACACACCCTGTATGAATCTCTTATTACCACTAATAATTACAACATTATTTATATCTGGTTTCAAATTTAATGAGAGCCATTGTAATTCAAACCAGAGTCATCACACTCCAAAAACTTCCAAACGCTGCTGTCCAAATAATATAAATTTTAATGTGCAAGATACCGTTAGTTTTCCGAATTTAAAAAAGGAAGCAATACTTCCTTTTATGATCGCGATATTATAGTGGATATTCCTTCTGACGCATGGTTTGAATCGTTTATTAATTGTCTCTATCGTCTGGGCATTTAAAAAAAGAGAGGCAAACGTATAGTGGGGATGTGGTGTGAAATGTAAATACCGGTTTTATTCGACCTTGCCGATTGACTTAACGGGCTAGGACAAATATTTAATGTATTTCAAAGTAGGATGGCTGTACGAAGGAATGTTTAGGTATTCTGCATGTTGTTGTGGTGCAGTTGTACAGATGTTTTGATGCAAGGGCAATTAATTATGGTTTTGTATATGAGGTAATTAATTTGCAAAATAATATAAGTTTGTCATCCGATTAGGTTATTACAAAGATGAGAAAAAATAATTGCTTTATCACAAAAAAGTTACTCATGAATGATATAGTATATATTTTTCCAACCAAGGCCTGTAATAGCACGTTCCTCACGTGGTTTGAATACTATTTTTTTCCTAGCCAGTCCAATTTTAACTAAATGTCTAAAAATAATAATGACATACCTGTGAGTGACATGATAGATAGTAGGCTTAATCTGTCAAATATTTTTTGAGAACTATCAAGTTAGCGTCGCGTCGTTTTAAAAGTGTTTAATAATAGTTTAATTAAAATTTAATACCTAATAATTTAGCAATTATCTCATAAATGGGCTCAGACTGGGTCGAATGTACTAATGTCATCTATCAATAATGTCGCATATTATAGGATGTACAGTTTGATCATGTCAATGTCACTTACTTTCCGCCCTAGAGAGGAAAAGTACAGCTTTCCTCCTTAGGGAGGAAAAGTACAACTTTTCTCCCTCAAATAAGAAAAAATTAACTTTGTTTGTCTTCAAACCCCAAAATCCAGAATTACTTCGTGTGTAACTATTTGATGTCGTGAGAAATATGTTTTTATATCTTTGAACATACAGATTGTTTGTTGCATACAGAGTTGATGTTAGTGGTCGGCTATAGTTGGAGTCATCACTTCTCGTCAGTTGTATGAGAGCCGCATTAGAGTGCAGTATATATCTGTTTAGTTCATCAGGATATCGATGCATTAAGATTTTTTTTTTAATTTAATATTCGTTGTCTTCGAAAATTTATCAGAAAGAATCAATTCCATATTAAAACCGTATAATATTACTATAGCACATAAAAATAATAATAATTTAAAATCTTGTTTCACTAAACTCAAAGCAAAAACCCAATTTGAAAAAATTTCCCCATTTGATTTATTCCATTCCTTAATTGTATTAGTTGTAAGGGGGTGTACATAGGACAAACAAAGCAATATATAAAACATAGAATTGAAAATCATAATTCTTCTACTAATGTAACAGCTTTAAAAAAACACGAAATTGAATACAATCATAAATTTAATTTTGAAAAAACAAAAATTTTAATTAAAAAAAAACTATCATACACGCAATATTTTAGAAATGATCTACATTAAAAATGATAAAAACAGCGTTAACTTTAGAACTGACACAGAAAATTTGGCTAAAATATACTCACATTTATATTAAATCAATTTCACGTAACTTTTGTTTAACCTTGTATATCTCTCAATTTAAATATTTATTGACAAAAATAAAAACATTTTTTTCGGGTTTATTTTTATTGTATGTTTACTTATCTATATTGTACTCTACATGTTAACATACTTCTCAATATCTTATTTGAATGTTGTTTGTCCACACAAATGTATAAATTGTTATTTACTCAAAACTTTAATTTTAATATGCGTAAAATTTTTTGACAATGTTTTCATAAAAAAAACTAAATAGGTATGTTAAATGAAATATTATAAACAAAATATTAAATTTGTATAGAAATAATAAAGAAAAAAACACATAAGTGTAGTGATGTAAGTATTATCTATATACAATTAAAATATAATAATTTAATTACAATTTTGTTTATACGGAATAAATAAATAATTAAATAAAAAATATTACTTGAAAAAGACCATGAAGGGTCGAAACGTCGTAAAAAAAAATTTATTTCACTAAAGCCATAATTTCCACTAACCCTTCCTAAATATACAGGGTGTATCAGATATAGAGGTAAATATAATAATATGATGCAGCTGTAATCATATACGATCAAAAAGTCTTAATGCACAGGGGGTCTATCATTAACGAGAAAAAAAATATTTTATAAATGCCGTGGGCTAGAGCCGCACCTGTGCTCAACCTAAATGCTGTCCCGAGTATACCCCCACATACCACTATCATTCAGCCATTACCGCTGTTAGTTTTGTGTGGATCGCCGCTTGGAGTGCAAGCCACTTCGAACATTTATTTAAATTCTTCCGTCTCGAAAAAAACGATCCTTTTCAGCACCATCATGATTTCATATAGAGAAAATCGAAGCTTGATGCATCGACAAAAGCGTGGGAATGTATAGATTCATTTTCGCGCGATATCATAGTAAAAAGGCGTGTTTGCAATTTTTCTGTATCTACATTTATTTCTGTGTAATTCGATTCAATTCATTTTGCGTTATATGATTAAATAAATCCAAAAGAAATAACTCAGATTCATGTGATTCACCGTCTATTAGCAACTAACTCTCGATTTGACAAAGCAAAAGAAAAATATTTACGTTTTTTGTAACTACTGAAGTCGCATATCCGGTGAAACTCGAACGTCTTATCAGGATATCAAAAATAATACTTTGTAGACTTACGTAGAATGTTCTTAACAAAAAAGGAATGTTTATTTTATAAAAAGAAGAAATTTAAAATGCCCCAGTTTTACTATTTTTACAAGGGCCTTTATTTATTTCAGAATGACGTAAATGAACTTACGGCATACATTAAGAATAATACTAAATGAGTGCAATGTATTTATACATAATACCACGTTTAGCGGATGCTTAACATGACGTTTCCTTGCATCAGGCCCGGACTAAAGAATTTTTGGCTCTAAATTTTACTTTTTTTTATTTTTTAATGATGAAATCTGGTTTCGGCGGGTTTGTGCTTTATATGTCGTGTAGTTAACACCCAAGCAAAATTTACTATTTTATTTGATACACCCTGTATTTGCATTTAACAACATTGCATCATTACGAGGGTCGTTTGCTCCAGAACAGTGCGTATCTGCGGTTTATTGCATACGCGTGCAGATAACATCAGCTGACCCTAGGACGGTCGAACGTACCTATTGTATAATATAAATTTCTCTCAGGGAATCAATTATATTTTCGCAACATTAACTCCTGGTTATTATCCTTGTGTCGCCGATATTCGATTTTCCTAAGGTCAATGCCGTCATAAACAAAAGACTGCGTCGCAGCTATCGTGACCTAGATATCTCTAAGAGGGTGCTATTTTTGGCGCCCGCATAGGGTCGAAGGAAAGTTGCTGCTGATATAATTAAGTTGCAGTGTCTACTTATTTTTAATTTTGTTACCCCTGCTTTTACTTCCATCTATTGTACCTCTGACGCCTTTATTATCTAAAAACATCCGGTAAGAACAACACTTTGATGTGTCGAGTATATCGTGTAACTTCCCAAACCACTTTAGGCGTTGTGGTTCTACGCAGTAAGTAATGTAAGCCCAATTTCCGGGAACTATTCAATACTAGCGATTTTGCTTATAAATAGCACTCTCCCACATAAGACTATATATTTAGTATGCGTTTATACGTAGAAGAGTTAGTTGAAATGGTATTTTGGTAAATAGAATGAAGGCAATGCGTTTGACGTCATTAGAATACTTGGGAAGTTATTGGAAAATGTTTGCAACGCGTTAGGATCGCTTGTGTAAATAATAGGAAGTTTGTACGTGATTTTAAGTCAAAATTTTTAAACAATTTTCACTAATTCTTTTTTTTTCGAAGCTATATGCAGCTTATCTTAACGAAAACTGGATGCTTGGGTACACCATTCTTTTGTCCATAGAAAAAAAACAAGCATGTAGCTTATACAGGGTGAATCTCAATATATGCGACAAACTTTAAGAGCTGATTCCTGAAGTTATTTTGATCATAAAAGTTCATATGAGTATATGTCTAAAACGATTTGGTTTTAAAGTTATTGAATGTTTAATAATAAATTATGAACTATGACTAACACGATATAACATCACAGTTGGTTCTTCAAAAATTATTGTGTTGAGAGGGAATTGTTTCAATATTTGTCAATAGTTGTCAGAGTATTCATTCAGTTTATTGCCAGTTTCTGTTTTCTAAAATGAATTACACGAATGCTGAGATGTGTGATATGCATTTCGTTTACGGTCTTGCCAATGGAAATTCGCGTGCTGCTAGACGTCTTTATGAAGAACGATACCCGAACCGTATCATCCCGCATCATTCAATATTTGCCCGTCTTCACCAACGTCTTAGTGAAACGGGAAATTTTAAAAAACGGACGACTGATAACGGGCACCCATCTACAGTGAGAATCCACAAGTTGAAGAAATGGTACTAAATGAAATTGAGGAACATCTACTACAAGCACCAGAAAATTGCGTTTGCTTTAAACATTAGTCAGCCACAGTTTGGAGAATATTGAAAGATCAACTGTTGTATCCATATCACATTCAACGGATGCAGGCACTTTTGCCGGCAGATTTTCGCCAAAGAGTGGCTTTTTTCAATGGATGCAACACAAAATCGCACAAAATCCTGACTATTTGGCTCAAATATTCTTCACCGACGAGGCTACTTTCTCTAGAAACGCGATTATTAATTTTTATAATAAACACATATGGGCCGAAGAAAATCCGCACGAACTAGTGAATGCCCGTCATCAACATCAATTCTCTGTGTGGGCCGGAATTGTTGGAGATCACTTGATAGGTCCACATTTTTTACCGATGCGGTTAAATGGCGAGGTATACTGCAATTTTCTTGAAGAGGAGCTACCACTACTGCTGGAAGAAGTTCCGTTGCAATTAAGATTACAAATGTATTTTATGCATGACGGTGCTCCAGCGCATTTTAGTTTAGTTGCTCGCAAGTTTTTAGACAATACGTGTCCAGATCGGTGGATGGGACGGGGAGGTCCACAACCGTGGCCTCCTCGGTCTCCAGACTTAAATTCTTTGGACTTTTTTTTCTGGGCTCACCTTAAATCATTAGTTTATACTACTCCCATTGAAAATGTCGATGAACTGAGAAATCGTATTATCGCAGCTTTTCAAACAATTCGAAATACTGGTATTTTAGAACGGACTCGCCAGTCAATACGACGGAGGATAGAAGCTTGTATTGCAACAATTGGGGGCGGTCATTTTCAACAGTTAGTATAAGTTAATTTTATTTTACTAATTATTTTGTTAATTTATATAAAAAAAACATTAATTATGTTAACTTACTATTAAACATTGTACAACTTTAGAACTAAACGATTTTGGACATATGTTCTTATGAACTTTTATGATCAAAATAACCCCAGGAATCAGTGTTTAAAGTTTGTCGCATATATTGAGAATCACCCTGTATTTTTTATTATACCAAATTAATCATTATGCAAAATCTTTTCAATTCATATTAAACATTCAGGATGTCTTATGAGTAATTGACGATTTTTAATAAATCTTAGAAATTTTTTAAAACTATTTCCAAAATCATCTTAGCACATCAACAAACCAATAAAAAAGACACGAATTATATTTTCTAAACGGTTACTTCATTTTGACCATAAATGTTGTGTTTTATGCAAAAACTATAAGCATCTGTATTAGATCCGTCATAAAAAATCCCTTGCATATCATTTTTTTGTCCGCCCAACTTCAATATTACTTAAAATATTTCTTTCTCATGAATGATTATAATTTTAATATTCTCCACAACAATTATTGATTTTACTACATATTTTAAACCACACTGCTTATTAAATATCGACAAAAAAAAAATAACAAAACTTTATGTTAATTTCTAAAAGTACAGCACCACAAAGATAAAACAAAAATACCATTTGACAAGGCTAAATTCAGATAAAGAAATAAAAAAGTCTTGGTAATTTCCAGATCAGAATTCAACAACGCAAATAAAACAAAACACAAAAAAATAGCAGCAATCTGTCCTCTTTATCAAAACTACTCTTAACAGTGTTGACTAAACAATGTGAACATTTTTTTTACACATACTTCTCACACTGATAACTCCTACATCTAAAAACATGATAAAATCCTTCAGCTGTTACAATGTGCTGATACTGAATCACTTAAAATACCATAAAAAACACACACATTATTTGCCTTCCGTGTCTCATATTTAAAAGCATATATAATAATATGTATATTGTAAATATTGTCTCTGTTCTATTTCCTTTTTGTGCAACATTTTCTTCCTGTTAATTTGACGTGATTCAGACTTTCGAAGTTAGTGACTCATCTTTTGCCAATAACAACACGTAAGAGCACATAACATTATCTATACTTTGTGGAAGTATGAATTTATAGTTTTATGACGTGTAAATTTATGTTCCATGGTATAGTAACCTTGTAGTCCTTGCGAGAATGTGATTCCTATAAGTTTCTAGTGAAAACCGATACCTATTATGCTAATCAAATTTAGTAATTTACTTGATCGCAGTAGGCTTCGAGTGAGATATATTTAGAATACCTTTTTTGTTGTTGTTAATGTGTCATGGGAATTAGAATTGCAAATATATACGTGTTTCAATATTTACTTATTGCATGATTAGTGAAGGTGTATTTTTAAAAGATATTAAGCTAATTGGATTTATAATTTTTAAAATAAATATTTTCTTTGATTTTTATGTATATAGTGTTATTATTATATACAGTGCGTTCATGATGAAAAGAAGGAATTTGTTTTTTTAAATTGCTAACGTAAAGAAGCAGTTTTATACATCAGTTATTAGTTGCGAATTTTTTTGACATAAGAAAATTATATACAGGGTGTTTAAAGAAGAACATATGCAGCCATTATTGTTTTTTTCTTAATGGACTACCCTGTATATTATGCTATTTTTGAATTGTACGGTAAATTTTCAACACTTTATATATCATACCATATCTCTAAAATTATTGACGTTTGAAATGCGATATATAAAAAAAAATTAACTTTATACATAAGACCTACAAAAGAAATAATAAAATTTGCTTTATAATTGTTCAATATGTCGTCCGTTTATTTGAATAATTTTTTGTAGTCGATGGATTGTTTCCTGTTAAAAATTTTCAATTATCTGTAGTGGTGGAATAAGTCTTATTTCCTGGCGTATTCTCTCTTTCAGGTCATGAAGATTTATTTGGCTTATTCACATAAACTTTAGATTTCAAATAACTCCATAAGAAAAAATCTAATGGGGTTAAATCCCATGAGTTTGATGGCCACTCAATAGGACCTTTGTGTCAAATCCATTTATTAGGAAAGGTTAAGGCGAGAAATTGTCGTACTGTAATTGCAAAATAATCAGGTGCTCCATCATGTTGGACCATTTGTCATTGCGAAGAATATCTGGATCTTATGGATGAGCAAGCATAACAGCTAAAGCGGGGATGAGTTGAAACTGTAGAAAGTCTAAAGGTCTATTCACACTATAGATCAACGAACATGCAAGGCACGTGCTCGTCACAGTCCAGTCAATTTTCAATGAATTCACACTGGCGATCTACCGGCAGTCAGTTTGGTGTTTGCTATTGTATAAAATGCTCTCCACTTCAACTTTAATAAAAATGGCCATATTTTGGATGAAGAAGATTAGTCTTGTAATATTCGTAATATGATTTCAATAATCGTATACCCGAATCGGAAGGTTATGATATTCAAAATAATATTCCGATTCCATATTCCACCAGACATACTCGTATAAGTTGTACATATTCGGATGATTTTAATAATTGAAATAATTCACACGGAGCACGGTGGAATATGGGATCATATTTGGTGTAAATCTCTATTAAACTTATTTATAACAAAAGTTTATTATTTTTTCTTAATAAAATATTTTGCAGATTACTGATACTGAGTGAATGTGACTGTGTGATTTAAGTGCGCACAGCGCCTATGAACAACAAACACAGCCCGTCAGTCCAAATAATAAATTTCGAATGATCGAGTCAAAACCGGAAAGTTGAGAATTTCCAAAATCACACAAACTATACGAATACGTATACCTACCAAACGTTTCGCTGGATGCATTCAGTATAAAATCGTTGTACAAATTTTACGGAATTGAAATCATCCGATTCGGGATCATCAGATTCCGAATCGGATTCTAAGAATCGGAATCATCCGAGTGTTTCAATAATCGAAATCAAGAAATATTTTAATTCCGAAACTCACAACACTAGAGCAGAGAAAGAAAATAGGAAGGTCCGGAAGAGAAAATGTTTCTAGGGTAATCAACTATTAAAACGCAGAAACATAGAAGGAGAATATGTCACATTATGCAATCAACTCTTAGACAACGAAAGTAAATATTTTAAACATTTCAGAAAGTCACTCAAAAAATTTACGAACAATTAACGATGGTATTAAAAATGAAAATACAACATTTCGAAGTAAATTTTCTGTGTCGCTTCATTTTAGCCATAATTTTTAGCGTGAATTGACTGGCGATTGCCTACAGTATAAAGGTTTATTCACACTATAGAGCAACGAACCTGCAAGGCAGTTGCTCGTCACCGTCAAAGCAAAATTTCTTTTCTATTAAACATATGCATTTCACGGTAAGTATATTCACACTTGCAGTCTCCGGCGATCGTGCGACGGGCAAGTGACGGCGGCGATCATTTGAAAAAATATTAGGCCGCACAAACCCGTCGCTTTCGACGAAGCCGCCAGTGTGAATTATACTGTAGCAATCGCCAGTCAATTGACGCTAAAAATTATGGAAAGCGACAGAACAGAAAATTTACTTCGAAATGTTGTATTTTCATTTTTAATACCATCGTGTATTGTTCGTTATTTTTTTTGAGTGACTTTCTGAAATGTTTACAATATTTACTTTCATTGTCAAAAAAAAAAAAAATAAGAGTTGAATTGCATAATGTGACATATTCCCTTCTATGGTTTCTGCGTTTTTAATAGTTGATTACCCAGAAACATTTTCTCTTCCGACCTTCCTAACGATTTATTCTGAATGAATCCAGCGAAAACGTTTTGGTAGGTAATACGTATTCGTATAGTTTGTGTGATTTTGGAAAATTCTCAACTTTCCGTTTTAACTCGATCATTCGAAATTTATTATTTGGACTGACGGGTTGTGTTTGTTGTTCATAGACGCTGTGCGCACTTAAATCAACAGTCACATTCACTCAGTATTAGTAATCTGCAAAATATTTTATTAAGGAAAAATAATAAACTTTTGTTATAAATAAGTTTAATAGAGATTTACACCAAATATGATCCCATATTCCACCGTGCTCCGTGTGAATTATTTCGATTATTACAATCATCCGAATATGTACAACTTATACGAGTATGTTGGGTGAATATGGAATCGGAATATTATTTTGAATATCAATAACCTTCCGATTCGATTGAAATCACTCCGAATATTACAACACTAATCTTCTTCATCCAAAATATATGCGCAATTTTATTAAAGTGAAATGGAGAGCATTTTATACAATTGCAAACACCAAACTGACCGCCGGTATATCGCCAGTGTGAATTCATTGAAAATTGACTGGACTGTGACGAGCACGTGCCTTGCATGTTCGTTGATCTATAGTGTGAATAGACCTTAATTCACACTGGCAGGCATTCGTCGGAAAGCGACGGGTTTGTGCCGGTCTAATATTCTTTCAAATGATCGCCGCAGGCACTTGCCTGTCGCACGATCGCCGGGAGACTGCAAGTGTGAATATACTACCGTGAAATGCATATGTTTAATAGAAAAGAAATTTTGCTTTGACGGTGACGGGCACGTGCCTTGCAGGTTCGTTGCTCTATAGTGTGAATAGACCTTAAGTAGTATCCCCCATTTAAAGTTTCTTCAAAAAAATAAGGTCCAAGAATATGATTTTCGAAAACACTTGCCCAAATATTTATTTTTTGACGATGCTGTGTCTTGTGTCCAACAATGATTTTCAGTTGCCTAGTACCTGCAGTTTTCTCTGTTCACGTGCCCATTTTAAGTAAAAGCAGCGTCATCAGAAAATGATTATTAATCTCAATTATCTGCTCACAAAATTGCGTTCTTCGATCGAAATCGCCTGTTACTAATTCATGTATTAATTGAACTTTATAAGGATGATATTTATTTTTTCGCAGTAATTTTGACACAGATCTCATCGACATATCACAACTCCCAGAGATTGTCCCAACAGCTACACGGGGATTATTTACAGTTTGTATTAAAACGTCTAGTTAAAAATCTTTCTGATATTTTTGCTGATATTCCTTTGGGTAAATCTCTAACGTGGCCGTGCTCAGTAAAATTGAATTCAATTCTAATGACAGTAGATCTAGTAATTGGAGGTCGATCAGGATGAATTGCATTAAATAAATTACACACTTCTTGTTGATTAAAGCACTCCATCTCCAAAACCAATAATAATAAAAACTTCAATACGTTCTTTCTCAGGTAAATGCGTTTTTAAAATGACACGTAACACTGACAAACTAAAAGCCGATGATAGTTTGATTTTTATTACCACAAAATACCACATCAAAATGATCTAGTGATCAAGGAATAATTAATACGAAGAAGAGTTTTTTGTTGAAGATAATATTTGCCATACCAGGTTGTTTTTGTTGGCTTTTAAAAAAATGTTGAAGGTGTATTTGTTTAATTTAAACATTTTTTTTTCATTACTTGAGTGTATTTTAATTTATCACATTTCAAACGCCATTATTCCGAAAACCACTCATTTTAGAGATTTGTGTGATTTTCAGAATAGAATTTACCGTACAATTAAAAAAAAAATGCATAATATGCAGGGTGTTCCATTAAAAAACAATGATAACACGCACATGTTCTTCTTTAAACACCCTGTATACAGTTTTCTTATGTCAAAAAATTCGCAACTAAAAATACTGGTTGATGCGTCCGAGCATTTTTTTTATGCAAAACAATAACTAAGTACCTGAATTTTAAACGAATTTGTTCCTTTCATCATGAACGCACTGTATAATAATTATATCAAAGCAACGATTTTTATAAATCCAAAATTAATATCGTTTGCGTCTGAAAAATGATGCTTCAATTCAAATACGTGAAATGTAATTCCTATACGTAATAGAATAAACAAAAGAATCAACAAGGATGCGTCCCAAAAACAAAAGACTATATGCACACGCACAGGAAATGTTCTTATTAATCATTTCTTATCACATCACATTAGCGCTAAATTTAGTTAGGCAAAGTGAATAAATAAACTTTCATTTTGCATTCCGTTTATCATAGTGGGTAAGTGACTTTAATTAAATTTAAATATGTTTCCAAATAAGTTTCTTGAGACGGGGTATTGGCACACGAAAAAGCAATACATGTTTTCAAGGTCGTGTAACAGAGAAAGGCAGGAACTAAAAAAAAAAGTTGTGATTTTTTTTTGGCTACAGCCCATTCTGAGAGTAAAGTACTTTAGATTAAAAAATATATTTGATTTGTAAGTATAGTTTTATCAGGCAAATAGAGTTGTTAAAATCAAAATATTGAATTAGTTTATTATGATAAACTTGTAATTTATTTATTTATTTTAGAGCATTATTCCTTTAATATACTGCCGTAATTGTTATTAAGATGTAAGATTTACTGTGAAGCACTGACTAATTACATTTATATTAATCTATAATATTCAAAACGTGATTCCTTGGGTAACAATTCGTGGGAACAAACGATTTGCTTGTATCAACCATAATTTGACTTTATCCAACAAAATTATTCAAGTTTTTAATTATACTCCAATTTCTCAAATTTCGAATATTCCACTTAAATGAATATTAATTTAATTTGAGGAATCGTTTCTTTTTTGATTTCAAAAAAGTATTTTTGTTTGAGCGAATACCTGAGAAGCATTCTATTTTAGTTTTAAACAAACTCTGTTGATTTAACAAAATACTGTGATGATTTTTGATTGATTTAAAAAGAATCGGTTATTCAAAAAAAATACGAAATGCGATTAAGATGTTGTTAAAAACACTAAATACTTGCCTCATCTACTGGAGATTTGCCCTGCCACTGTAGCATGCGATTGAAATGGTCATCCTTTCAATGATTACAGCTCCTAGTATCTAGTTGTTTACCTGGTAAATATGTCAGGCTTAATATGTTATAAATATATTTGTGACGCTATTTGTGCTAAATATGTTTCGTTAGTGGAGTGAAATAGGAGAAGCGCCATCTATGCTACAATTTCCGTATTGCGCACAACTATTTATGAGTCCATACATGAAATGCATGTCAGTCATCTCGGCATTCGTATAGATCATGATAGAGGATTTCACTAAGTATTAAAGACACGTCAAACAGCCAAACGTCATTCAATCTAAACAAATGCGACCGATGAGACGTATTCAAATGAAATCCACTACTAGATAAAACAGTCGTTTCATGTGATCGAGATCGAAAAAATAACAAGCTGTATTTTTTTGTACTTGATAAACTCATTGGTGTACACACCATACTTTTATTTACATTAATTAATTTCAACGAATAGTCGAATATGGTTGTCGCAAATTTTATTCGCCCTGTATCTTCGAAACGAAGGGGTTTTTCAAAAATCATCATAGGACAAAATATTCTTAGAATAAGCCAAGGAATAACCCCTTGAATTTTTCTCGCATGTTTACCTAACACCCTGTATACTGAAAAACTCCTATATGAAAATATAATGCGTTATTTATTTTTACTTCAATATAAATACTTGCGAACTATAAATCAATCACTCAAGGACACTTTCTGTAGTTGTAGAACTTCAACTTTAGAGGGTGCAATTTGACATTGAAATCCGCCCCAAATTTCGTTTAAGCAGTAAGAGATTTTGATTTTCACAGTAAAAATGGTTCACTCCTGATTTTATTACAAATATTAATCGTATGTTAAAAAGAAATCAGAACATTACCCCCTATGCATCGTTTGTTTCTATTTATAAATTAGTCATTTCCTACTTGTGTTAAAGTCAAATCAAACATATATTAGCCTGCTTGTAACTCCTAATGGTACAATACAATGAACTACTAATAAATGGGATTCGTAAAAGATTATTTCCATCCATAACACTTCAAAATTAAAATTAAGAAAAAATAAAACACTGTTTTATTGAATCGATGATATAACATTACACTTTTCAATTTACTAGTATCTTAATATATTTGTTTATTTATCGAAGCGAAACCTTATAAAGACGTATTTGTGGTTTGGTAAAATGATACTTATTTACGTTGGTATTACCCGGGCGTAAAAATAGATACCACAGCAAATTTTGTAATTTGATATTCTTCACGCTTGTTCATTTTTTTCATATCGAACGACAAGATTTTTCACATTGATCTAGTCAATCGTCTCAATCCTATAATAGATCAATGAAGTATCTAACATGATATTGATTTAAACATCTTTTTCATTGAATATTTTATACTTTCTCTCAAAAAAAAAATAGATACAACACCAACAAAGACAATTTCCTCACGTTAGAGGAATTGAAAAGGATGATGGAAATCCTAGGAGCCCCACAAACGCATCTAGGCCTAAAACAAATGATCAAAGAGGTGGATGAAGATGGAGATGGTCGTTTGTCCTTTAGGGAATTCTTACTGGTCTATAGGAAGGCTAAAGCTGGTGAATTGCACGAAGATTCCGGTTTGGCTAAGTTGGCTATGCTGACAGAAGTGGACGTAGATAAGGTTGGAGTCAATGGAGCTAAAGAATTCTTCGAAGCTAAGGTAAGGTGGTATTTTCTTGTTTATAAACACAGGAAATTTATTTCTCACATCGTCAGATTGAAGAGCTATCGAAGAAAAGCAAATTCGAAGATGAAATCAGACAGGAACAAGAGGAAAGGAAGAGATCAGAAGAAGAGAGGGCCATGCGAAGGCAGCACTTCTTAGAAAAGGCTGCTGTTTTCAAATAAATTATTTTCGTTATTTTCTCTACCTATCTCTCTATTATATATTTTCTTTTGTTTTACAATTTTATATATTACTTAAGCATATTTCATCATTGTTTTCACCAGAAATTGACATACTGATCTCTCAAGTCCTTTGTTTCGTTTTCTTTTGATACTGCGATGACATTATTTTTAGTTTGTCTTTAAGTATCTTGTTTTTAATTTATAACGTATGAAGATCAATGAACGCAAGAACAAAAATATAAGCAACGAACACACTTATCAGTTGTTAAATAGCGCTAAAAATGTATGTGTATAATAAAAAAAAATCGTTTTGATCGTTGTGTTAAAGAATAATGTTAAATATTTTTGTTCTTATACGGTTTAGTGTATGGAATTATAGTCAATTATGTTTATAATATTGTATATGAAAGAAGAAACGCAATTATTGTGATAAATGGAAGTATAAATGTGTAAGCGAGTAGAATATAAGAAATTTGAAATTTATAATAAAAATATTTGAATCTACTTCTTTGTTCTTGTTTATTTTTCCCCAATTTTTAAATAAAAGAGTTGTGATTAAGTCGTTTAGTTCGGTAAGATTAACCCAATTTTATAACCTAGTCGTCAAAATGACACATTTTGGGTTTGAAACTAGATTTAACAAATATTTAGATTTGGTATCTCCACGATAGATGGCGCAAAAGAAAACTAAATATTTTATCTTGAGAAATTTAGTTATTTTTATTATTCCTTAATAATTGTATATTTTAATAAAATGAAAAATTTTAAGTATTTTTATTTTACTATAAATTCTCCTAATTAATGAAAAAAAGTTTTTTTTTAATAATTTTAAGAATACATGGGCTGAAATGTTAGCTCATATTAGCATATATTCCTTTCTCGGTGTTACAAGAATCCGCTGAACATTCGTCAGTTGCTATAAAATGCCATATCTTGTATTTATTTCATATATATTTCTATACGATAACAAATGCCTGCATCTATGATATATTACCACAAAATTTATTAATTAAAATTGGAAGAAGTTAGCTTTTCAAATACAGATGGCACAAGTCTACACTAATTTTCTAATTAACAAATTCGCTTTTGCCCCTTTTGAGAGGGAATATTTTTTTTTATTTTAAAATTGATTGTCGAAGATGCCTGTCTATAGTATAGATTTATATACTAATTAAATTTTAAAAACTATAAAAATAATTTTAATTTTAGCGCCATCTAATAAACAGTGTCCTCAATTTCGTGTAAGCAAAGCTACACACCTTCAAATTCCGAACTAGGCTAAAGGAGAGCTAAAATTTGCTTTTCTCCGAAAGATGGCGCAATTTGATAATAAGTATTTTAACTTCTTTTTATTGTCAATATTACAAACTATTACTTTAGATCTTTTCAGTAAAAATACACACAACATAGAAGTAGCGCAGGCAAGTTATATTACGACAAAATATACAAATAAGGATTGATAGAGATTAGCTTTGCAAACACAGATCGCATCAGTTTACACTAACTTTCTAATTAATAAATTCATCTTTGTTTCTTTTAAGAGTATTAACAATTTTTTTTTATTTTAAAATTGGTTGAGAAGGATGCCTGTTTATAGTATAGATTTATATGCTAATTAAATTTTAAAAATGATAAAAATAATTTTAATTTTAGCGCCATCTAATAAACAGTGTTCTCAACTTTGTAAAAGCAAAGCTACACACCTTTAAATTCCAAAGTAAGCTAAGCCAGAACTAAAATTTGGTTTCTTCTGATAGATGGCGCAATTTGAAATAAGTATTTTAACTTCTTCCTATTGTCAATAATAATAATAATAATAACTCAGCACTACAGGCCTTGAAGGCCCTTGGCTAGAGCGCCGGAACACACCGAGCCACTGAGAAGTGTTGTCCGAATGGTGACCCAACCAACAGCCGGTACCGCATATTGCTGCTTGACTTTCAAGATTGGCAATGATGCACCCTTCCTTCTCAGCCGTACTGCCGGCTTTGTATTGTCAATATTAGTGCTAAATACTCCTGAATTTTTTTTTAAAGAAATTGTTAATTTAGATCTGTCTTTTCACTAAAAATACACACAATATAGAAGTAGCACAGACAAAGCTATATTAGAGAAAATATAAAAATTACGATTCGTAAAGATTAGCTTTTCAAATACAGATTGCATCAGTTTACACAAACTTTCTAATTAATAAGTTCACCTTTGTCCCTTTTAAGAGTATCAACATTTTTTTTATTTTAAAATTGATTGTCGAGGATGCCTGTTTATAGTATATAACTAAATTTTAAAAATGGTAAAAATAATTATAATATTAGCGCCATCTAATAAACAGTGACCTCACCTTCGTTAAAGCAAAGCTACACACCTTTAATTTCCAAGCTAAACCAAATTAGATATAAAATTTACATTTTTCCTATTAGATAGGCGCAATTTACTAATACGTATTTTAATATCTTTTTATTGTTAATGTAGGTACTATTTACTTATTTGTTAATTGTTAATTTAGACCTTTTCTTATATTCACTGAAAATACACACAACATAGAAATCGCAGAGACAAAGCTCTTATAGCTGTGGAAATGGTTATTTTTAATTTAGTGACATCTGATAGAAGTTATTGCAGCTACAAGCAAATAAAATACACATCTCTAACTTATCTGAGGGAATACTATGCTCAAACAGATCTTCTTTAGGGCGCTAATATAAGATTTGTCTTTTTTTTATTATTATTTCTTTTCAACAATGCATTAAATTGACTACTAAAGCAATTTCTTTATTTCTTACAATTTCATTTATTAAAAAATATAAATAGAAATTACAATGAATTCTAAGCATGGTTATAAAACCAGTTTGATACTTCTCTGAAAGAAAAGAGAAATAATGGAATCTTATATAAAGGTGGGACTCTTCAAGTGTATTTTTTCCAGTCGATCAGATTTATTGTTTTTTATAATGTTTCTAATTCTTGCTGGTTTTGGGTGCGAGTAATTCAATAAAAAAAATATTTATTCAAAAAATTTTATTTAAAATTATACGAAAATAATCATTTATTATTATAAACAAAGAATATTATAATTTAGCCATGATTTTATATAAATAAATCTACAAAATAAACATAAAAATCACATTTTCTCTTTTATTTGATTTAAATACAGGTGATAAAAATAAATTTAAAGAAAAGAGTAAAAACTTAAATATTATTAAATATAAATACAAATTATGTATATTACAAAGTATTTCACTTATATTTATACTGGCAATGTAGTACTGACTGATCTTGAAAATACCTTGGTAAAAAAAGACAATCCCGTAGTTCCGCCAGGCACATTTGAAACGACAGTCCACAAAAGTGTTATGATTTGTCCCACGGCAAATAAAACCGTAAAAGGGGTGCTTTGTAGGTGTAGCGCAAAGTATAATGTCGCTATTAATGTACTGCCATAGGTCAAAGTTAAAAATAGTCGATCACGTGAGAACATATGCTTTAAATAAGCAACAGGGCCCCATAAAAATGAAAAACTGCAAATATACCCACTCGATATAATACTATAACTGTAATAAAATATAAATACTTACCTTAATATGAAGAATAAACTACCTAGTGTGAAAAGTAACGAAAATTTCCTAGCCTTAAAGAGTAATACTGGAATGTACATCGCCGAGAGTGAAAAACATAAAATACCCATGCAGATGCATATCCCGAATCCAACTATCCTTTGGAAACGCGTCTACAAGTAACAAAGCACGATAAGGTGAGTAACAATAAGAGAATTTTTTTACTGACGAGACTTGGACAGCAATCTTTTTTCGTTTCTTGAAACCAGGAGCTGTCCTCTGGAGGTTCGTCTTTCTTAAACCATGATGTGATATTCGGAGATTGTATTGATGGTATTTGTAACTTGAATGATTTCTTCTGGTCGCTTTGTAATAGTAAATATTCGTCCAAGTCTTTCTTTAGATCAACCATTTTCTGTTGTGTGTTTACATTTTTTTCATCTGTCAACTAATGTCAAAATCAAGCACTGTAACCAACCTCTACAGGTTAAATTTTAGTTTGGTTATTATTTTTTTTATAAGTATAATTTTACCGAAGTATTTGAAAGAATAAAGCTGTATTGAATGTAAATGAAAATTCAATGCTAAAATACTAATGAAATCAACTAAATTTTAAAGAAAATTCCGCTATCAACACCAACCGTTCAAATCCAAATGTTACTGGAAGAATCCAGCAGGTGCCATTTTAGAATCGGCTGTCAGATAGTTGACAAATTTGTCAACCCAAAAAAACCCGTTCTATTTATTAATTTTAACGATTATTTAAGTTTCTATAAATCAAAATGGTAAGTTTTTACAATCCAACCATATTTCATTCAAATTTCGTCTAAACATCGCGTAAATTCCACGTGAAATATATCGGTTTAATCTAAAATGTCACACCCACAGTTTTAGATAAGGGAAATTAGGAAAACGCCGATTTTAAAACATTAATTTTAAACATATTTGTTACGATTTTCGTTTAGGGAGTAATTCGTTTTTCGTAGGGCGAACAATTCGATGTAGCTCTCGACTTGATGAGGAGGTTACCTCCTCAAGAGATCGAGAAGAACCTGATGGACCTAATCGACTTGGTACCCAGTTTGTGTGAGGATTTGCTTACTTCGGTCGATCAACCGTTGAAGATCGCTAAAGATAAGGAGTCTGGGAAAGATTATTTGTTGTGTGATTATAATCGGGATGGAGATTCATACAGGTTAGTCGTGAATTATTTGTTGTTCGTCTGGATTTCGATTAGGTTTTCTGTGATTGAAAAGAATTACTTTTTAAATTAGGTAGATTTCATATTTGAGAGCATTAAATCGAGGAATAAGCTTGTCAGTTGAAGTTAGTTTTTATGTGCTATTTCTTTTTACGATTTATAGGTTAAGAAGTAATTGACATTGACAGAATAGTTAATATTTGGGGTTAATAGTTCTTTTTGTTTTATTTTGGTGGTTATAGTGAGGATTTTCTTTTGTTTTTGGGTGGGGGTTCTATCATTTTTCCTGATATACATGCTAGTGATGGGCACACTGGAATGATTCATATTCGAGTGATTGTAATACTCGAATGATCATTCATCATTCATTTACTATGGCAGGATATAGGACCTTTTTGTTTTATTTTCTTTTAAGATCATCATTATTAATATAAGGTGTTACATTGGAAAACGATTTCATTTCTAATTTTTGATCTGATGGCGTGATTTGTAGTTAATATAGTCAACAATCTGTCATAACACCCTTATTTCTAACAGCTCTAAAAAAAGCAAAAAGAAAATTAAAATTAGTTCTTGACTATATAAAATATTTACATTTACAATCGCGTTTTATCTTTTCATTCAAATGCCGATTGATTAGAACTTGTAAAACAAAATTTGTTTTTGATAAGCATTACTCCATTAATTTTCGAGAGTAAATCATTAAGAAAGTCCTTAATATGGCAGATAAGCACTTGTATAATTGCATATGAGTTCGTTTTATATTTACGAAAAAAATGTATTTCAAAAATATTAAAAAAAAATAACGCTAATTTATTTTTTACATAAATTTAACTTTTACAGCTGAATAAATGTCAAAATTTTATCGAATGATGGGTCAGATGGGTGATTGTCTTTTTTTTTTTAATATTTTATGTCATGTTGACGTTTAAGAAAAAAATAATTTATTAAATCAAGGCTGTCAAACCTGCCACTCAGAATAATAAAGATTTTTTAACAATATTATTATTTTTTAATTAACTAATTAAATTACAAATCATTATATTCAAAAAAAAATATTTTATGTTACAAAAAAAAAAAGATAATGCTATTTATATTTTACAAAAATTCACCTTTTAGACCCGATTGAATATCAAAATTTTATCGAATAGCGTACGATTGTCAATTTTTTTTTTCATATTTCTACATGTTGATATTTAAGAAAAAAATAAATAAATTTATTAAATCAGGAGCGGTTACGACTATTCTTTTGAAGATTTTCTTATACATCCTCCTATAAATTGCATATCAATATATTCACGAAAAAATAAATTACCTCAAATACCCCTAATAGCCAAATTTAAATTTCCCGCCACAATTTTTGGTGAATTCAACGTAAAGGCATTAAAATAACTATTAATGTAGCACAATGTCATTTTATGTTTCAATGTTAATGTTACTACGAATAATTGCGGGAAAATTAAATTTAGCTATTAGGTACATATACCAAAAGAAAATGCACGATGCTGTTTAAGAAAAAAAAAAATAGTTGACATTTTACTGAAATATGGAATGAACTTAAAAGAAAATCTAATGCTACCAAGTAATATGCTGTATATTTTATGGATTATCTCTTTGCATAAGAAATTTTTTAATTGAATTTCTCATTCAAAAATTGACAAGCGATATAACACCCAGTAAACCAAATTCAAATTTCCTTCAATTATTTTTAGTAACTTCAACATTCAAGCATGTAATTTCCTACGATTTTGTATTAGATTAATAGTTATTTGAATACCTTTAAGTTGAAGTTACTAAATATAATTGCGGGAAATTTGAATATGGTTTACTGGGCAGTATCTTTTCGTGACCCTGTATATCAAATTTTTGTAGAAGAGCGACAGAATTTTATACAGGGTGCTTATAAAATTCATTGTAAATTTGGATATCTTTTCAGTTGGCGCATTTAACATCTTTGTTATTAATTCTATTGTTTCTTTATTTTTTTTTTTTTTGTGGTACCACGTTGTAACATTAATCCATTAGAGTATTAATGTGTAGTCCGATGGCCTTTTTATTTTTAAACTTTAATAAAACGCGGTTATTTCTTTTCCAATTTTATTCGAGAACCTTTTTTTACCATCTATTCGTCGCTATCTTTGCTTCTCTCGTGTATTCATATTCATATTGATTTTATTTATCCAGAAGACAATAATGTGTGGACAATTTCAAGTATATAACAAATATCAACATAAAAAAGACAAAACAGACAAATATTATAAAAGACAGAGTATAAAAATGAATATACCAAATTGCAAAATAAGTAATATACGTATATGACATGGGAAATTTGTGAAAATAAGCAAGGCAGGACATAGTACTCTGCTTATTCTAGTTAATAATAATAACAGTGATAATAATATTGATAATACTAATAATAATAAATTTATTCATTATTAGGATCAACTGCCAAATTGGCATCAACATTGTCAAAAGATAATTGCAGTACTGTCGCTAACTTCAGCTAGTGTAAAGGCGGGAAATTTGAAATTTAAAATGTTATTGAGTAAAAGTTGATTAAAAAAAATCATACAACAGTTTGTACGTGATTAAAAGAAGAATTCGTAATCCAGAAGGATTAACAAAATGCTTTAAGGGTGAACTTCATAATGTCACTTTAAAGCTGTAAGATTTACATTAATTTAAAGTTTCCACAATTAATACATAGACTTTTGTTAAAGTGCTAAAGTAACATTTATTATGAAACCGGCCCTAAATTAAACAAAACTTATTGGAACATATAAATTGTTGCCAATTGAAAAAAAATATATGTTTCGATAAGTTTTGTTTAATTTAAAGCATTAATTGGCACCAATTCTTGTGAAGTTGTTCATTCTTCTTATTTATTACACTTTATTTATGAAAACTAAATTATTACAAATCATCCCTACCCCGTGCTCCACCTAAAAAAGGTATTACACGAGGCTACCTATTCTAAGTACTATATGGGTTCCATAACAATTGAAATGATCCTACTCTAACTAAATAATTTCCTTATGATTCTTAATAACAAAAATATAATACAGTAGCCTCGCGATCATATGAATACTACTTTTGATAAATGATAAAATATGTGAAATGTGATTAGTTCACACATTGTTCATTCAAATAAGACATACCCCGCTGTATCTACCCCACCACACTCACAAAGCGAATCATTAACCCTCTTTTAACCCCTCATTAATTCTACATAAATATGATTTAAAATTACCGTGACCTGTTATTAATTCTACACCTGATACGATAAATTAACCCTCATTTCCCTAAAACTTGTAAACGCTACCGATAACTTCCTAGTCACCTACCATTAAGGTATTATTCCACCTACTCTGCCAATCATTATCAAGTTATAAAAGTCCTAAACGCTTTTTTAACTACACTAGTCGAAATTAGCCCAAATCTAATAATCAAGCTATCTCCATTAGATACCGCCTCTTTCGCTAATTGATTCACCCTCTCATTACCGATTTTACCCACATAAGCCCTAGTCCAAAAAAGTTTTATACTCCCCTCGCGCAACATATCCCAAGTATCTAACAACAAATCGGTCGGATTTTTTAAATTCCCTAACGCCTTTAATACAAATGTTATTTATTACAGGTCACCATGGTCTAATACGTATGAACCCCCATTAGAAGATGGAGCGATGCCCTCAGAGCGCTTGAGGAAGTTGGAATTAGACGCAAACAACGCTTTCGATAGATATCGTGATATGTACTTCGAAGGCGGTGTCTCTTCAGTCTATTTCTGGGATTTAGAGCACGGTTTTGCGGGTGAGTCGTTTAGTTATACTGCATTTAAACGTGTTAAGGTGAAATTTGACCCGCGTTTCAAGGCGTTATTCTAATTAAAAAGACCGGAGATGGCAGTAAGAAGATCAAAGGCTGTTGGGATTCGATTCACGTGGTCGAGGTGCAAGAAAAGAGCAGCGGGCGAGCGTCTCACTATAAAATGACATCGACTGCGATGTTGTGGTTACAAACGAATAAACAACAATCGGGGACTATGAATTTAGGCGGTAGTTTGACGAGACAGGTGAGTTTGTTAGGGGTAAGAGGACCCCTGATTTGGTGATTTATATGCATATTAAGGGAAACAGCATGTGTTCCCGAGTGTAAAAAATAGCTATTCATTTTTTGAGCAAATGAAAAGAAAGTATTAAAAACAGTGTTCGAAAAGTGCTATTTCGAGGTTATGTGCGAGGCGTTTTTGACGGATTTAACATATGGTGGTACTATTGTTTAAATATATCTAGTTATTCAACGTAATGCATTTTCGGAAAAATAAAGTATTTCTCAGGGAAGTGGTGCACTCTATCGGTGAATGTAAATTGATTTGAAAACGTGATAAATATAATTATAGGTTATTGTATCCATCTGCCAGGAAACGACGGCAATCCGTCATCGGTGATTTACTGCGCATTGATGGCGAATTGTGTGGCCCGGGGGAAAAGGGAGGGTGGATGCATGTGACGCTGTGATGACGCATCTCGCGATAATTCTCGTGTTTGTTTACATTAGAAGATTAGAATTCTGAGGTATTCTGTTTTAAATATAAATAAAGAAAATTGAAAGTACATTGCAAGGCACGTTCTTGTTGACAAAACATTAATTGCACAATTTTCTAAATTGAGGTTTTTTTTTTCTTTTAAGAATAAAATATTTAAACTTAAAACAAAAATCACTGAAAAGAGAAAAGTTAAATCTAAAAGGACGAAAATTTGCCGAGAAAAGAAAAAAACATAAATCTACTTCTAAATTTTTATTTTCTTAGTTTTTAAATTAATAAGTTGTTTTGTTAACTTAATTTACTTATATTTATGATTATATAATAATCAGAAAATGTTTTGTTTTATTAAGAGAATAAGTATTTGGTTTGATAATATATAATCTGTAGTTCGATGGCCTTTTTATATTTAAAATTTTAATAAAACGCGGGTTTTTCGTTCGAACGTATATACGAAAGCCTTCTTAATGCCTCTAAAACAATAATATATGCAAAATAACTAAGTATCCCACATTTTAATTTAATATATAGATTAATTTTGCTTTGTTTCACATTTAAAACCGAATTATAAAAAGACGATATAGAAACAACAAACTGCTTTATTCAATTTTATTAAATAAAATCTTTAAATCACATTAATGATCTGTTTGATTTTAAACATTTAATTTGAATTACACTATACATATCATAAAATATCTTTGTTATTGGTCACATTACCTATATTTATTTTTATGTATTTTAAGATCCCATGATATAACTGGTGTTATATCATCCTAAAGTACTCCGAATCGTTTTCTATGAGCCTTAAGTATCCAGTGATTTTTGTCGTGACTCTGACGATCACAGTTTCGCTTCATTCGGCAAAACCTCCACTTGAATATCGCAATAACAATCACCATACAACTTCCACTCCAATTCAATTTTCCCGTAAAAGGAGTGTTCCCATTTCCTACTCGAAGGTTTCTTTCCTTGCAATAATGTGTGTACGTCGAAACTTGAGTAGACACTGAAATAGGATCATTAAGTCGAATATGGACTATCTTTTGTGTACACTTACCCAAGTAGTGCCATCGATGCATTACATCAGTGGTTCTCAAACTGTGGTAACGCGAAATTGGTTTAGGGGGTACGCGCCGGCCAACAATAAAATAAACAACCCGGACACGTATGGACCGTTGACGTGCGCGCGCCACTAAGGGCTTAGTCATCAGAGTGGGGCTATGTGGCCGGCCAATCACTCGTGTCACTGCACTGCAGTAGCATTGCCTGTTATTACAAGCTCGCTCTCAGTATTGTGTTATTTTTGTGGTGTGTTGTGTTATTCTGCGGACACTCAATCCTATTGAAACACGTTTACGGACATCTATTTGAAAACTGAGTCAGGTACCACGTAAGTGAATTTTACAATAAAAATTAACAATGGATAAATGGCTCCTAAAGAAAGGGCCCCATGAAGATCTGCATCAAAATTCTGGGCCATCAACTTCACAAAATGAAAGTAGACCTGAACGTCTTTTTACTAATGAGCAGCTCAAGGAAAAAATAAAAAAACCCGAAAAACTGGCAAATGAATATAAAAGTAAAAAGAGAAAATATGACGAGTTGTACTTAAAATTAGGTTTTACTTGGATTGAAGCTCAGACGAGCCTAATCCACAATGCGTTGTTTGTTCAGAAATTTTATCAAACATTCTATGAAACCTTCTCTTTTAAAACGCCATTTTGAAGCAAACATGAGAACTTAGTCAAAAGGAGTTACGGTACTTTGAACGTCTTTTGGAAGAGTTGAAAAGTAGGAAAAACACGATAAAACACTTTTCTGGTGCAGAACAAAATCAAAGTGCTCTAAAAGCTTCTTACAAGGTTAGTCATTTAATTGCGAAATCTGGTAAAAACTATACTATTGGCGAAAACCTAATCCTCCCTGCCGCAGCAGAAATTGTTTCTTGTATTTTTGGAGAGAACGAGGCAAAAAGAATTACAGCAATTCCATTATCAAATGATACGTTTCAAGGAGAATTAGTGATATGGCGTATGACACAAAAGAACAACCTTGTTGGAGCAATTCGAGCTATCTTGCTTTGGTATACAACTCGATGAAACCACGGATGTCGCTGGCCTAGCCCAATTGATCGTTTTTGTACGTGACATTTTTCAAGATGAAATATTTGAAGATATTTTATTTTGTAAGACACTAAAACATCGACAAAAGTGAAGATATTTTCAATTTGTTAGATTCTTTTTTTTTTCCGAAAACCAGCTCGAGTGGAAAAACTGTGTGTCAGTGTGTATTGATGGTGCTAAGCTATGAGCGGTCACATCACAGGGCTGGTAGGCCATATTAAAACGGTTTCAACTGAGTGTAAGTTCACTCATTGTGTCCTTCACCGAGAGGCTTGGTGGCTAAGCACCTCCCTGATGAACTTAAAGATCGTCTTATCAGAGTGTGAAATTGTGAACTTCATAAAAACTAGGCCCCTAAAATCTCGTTACTTTAAAATTCTATGCCAGGATATGGGGAGCCTCCATGAGAACTTATTGCTACATACTGAGGTACGATGGCTTTCTCGGGAAATGTTTTGTCCCGTGTATTTGAACTCCACAGAGAATTACATAATTTTTTACCGAACACAAATCCCATCTGTCTTCTGTACTTACTGATTTTGATTGGCTTTTGAAGTTGGCTTATTTAATGATATTTTTGGAAAACTCAACATCTGGAATTTATCCATGCAAGGCAGTGTTTCTGATATTTTTAATATAGAAAAGAAAACTGATGCAATGGTAAAAAAGATCATTCTCTGGGAAAAAACAAATAGAAAATAACAACTGCGAGCCGTTTGAAAGATTACTTACATTTTTGCAAGATAATGAGAAAAACATATCTGATTTCACTGAACTCAAGACTCAAATGGGCCAGCATTTGAATGCATTGAAGATCCGCATAAGAGAGTACTTTCCACCTTTGGAGAAACAGTATAACTGGATACGTGACCCCTTTAATGCTGATGCTATGGACACTAACCTGACTATCTTTCAAAAGGAAACACTCATTGAAGTATCATGTGATCTCACGTTGAAAAACAAATATTTGACTGCTGGTACTACATTTTAGATTTCTGGATCGGTATTGGGAAGGAATACAAAGAACTGTCAAGCACTGCTGTTAAATTTCTTGTTGGGTTTTCCACCACTTATTTATGTGAAAGGGTTTCTCAAGTTTAACCTATCTTAAAAATAAATCTAGAAACAAATTAAATGTTGAAGAATGATTTAAGATTGTATTTAACCAAGTTAAAACCCAATTTTGATAAACTGTGCAAAGGGAAACAAGCTCACCCTTCTCACTAATCTCTTTGAAAGTAAGCGCTTTTTGTTCTTTAAATTTTGTGTGTGTTTGTTTTTAATGTAATAAAAATGTTTGTAAACAATATCTCTTTGTTTTATGTAAACATGATGCGTAATTCAGTTTTCAAAGGTTAACACTATACTTCTATGCTACATAGAAGGCTTTAAGATTTGTTTAATATTTTAATTATAGTTTACTTAGTACCGGTAACTGAGAAGGGTACCTAAATGTTTTGTGGGTAAAAAAGGTACAGTGTCTAAATAAAGTTTGAGAAACCAACTGCATTACATATGCCTTTCCATCAACATTTCCTGGACGATGTTGTAATAGAATTGGTCTTCACTTAAAAGATAACAGAAACCTACTTCATTTATTTTTTTAATTTCGGCGCACTAACAGGCGAAACATCTCTACAAATAGTCTACGCACCAATAAAGAAGAGGAGAATTTAGAGAAAAAATTAATTTGCAATAGCTAAACTGACACTTCCGTCAAATTCAAATTAGTCGTTGACTTTGCGCCTGTTTTGTCTAAATTTTGTTAGTAACTTTTCTTTCCACACGGTTAACCACACCTCATATCTGTCATTTGTCAAAAACGCTTCGCACATAACCTCGAAATAGCACTTTTCGAACGCTGTTTTTAGTATTTTGTTTTCATTTGCTCAAAAAATGAATAGTCATTTTACACTCAGGAACACACGGCTATTTCCGTTAGTATGCATAGAAATCGCCAAGTCAGTGGTCCTCTTATGGAAGTATAGCCTTGTTCGGTTTTATTTTAACCTCAAAACGTTTTATGGATGTATCTCAGATAGAACAAGACGCTCCGATGAACGAAGCCAATCCCCACATCGCAAACATCGGCCGATTAGTCGAAGACATGGAAAACAAGATTCGATCAACTCTAAACGATATCTACTTCAGTAAAACGAAAGATATCGTCAATAGTCTGAGATCGGTGCAACCTTTGACCGAATCGCGTCAACAGCAGGCGTTAAAGCAGGATTTAGCGCAAGCACTTCAACGCAGGCAGAATAAATCAGACAACTGATGTCAGCAGCAGGTCTACGAAGCGGGTTTTTGTGACGAGTAAAGTTTTTCGTTCGCCAAATTAAAAAAAAAAATGAATAAATACACAAAACGGATTGAGGTCTACTACTACTACTATTACTACATAATATATAAATAAATATATTAAATAGAAGAAAAAAAAAACAATTAAAAAATCGAAGAAGATTTTAAGATATGAAGTAATTTAAAAAAAAAACATTTATTATATTGTACGTATAATTATTGTTCGTTTTTCCTATTTTTTTTTCTTTTTTTTATTATTATTTTATTTTATACGAAAATCTATGAGTATTATTATTAAAAAAAAACAATTTTATAATTTAAAATAATATTTATAATTATTACCCTATTTTCTTCTTTCTTTTATAACTAACCCCAATGAGATAACACTTTTTTACTTTTAATAGGAACACAATTACTGCTTCTATTAAAAAAAAAATAATCACACAATACAATATATAAAATTAAATATTATATAATAGCCAAATTTAAATTTTCCGCTACAATTATTAGTGAATTCAACGTGAAGGCATTAAAATAACTATTAATATAATACAAAACAGTGGGTAATTTTATGTTTCAAGGTTGAAGTTACTGAGAATAATTGCGGGAAATTTAAATTTAGCTATTAGATATGATGATGATTTAAAAGTAGTGATAATTTAAATAAAACGTTTTCTTTTCACTATTAATTAAGTAAAATTGCCATAGAAATTCTGGCTCAAAATCCCATACGGTTTAATAACATGGCTGTCTGAGATTACTCTTCATCTCTACTACAAATGACGACTTAGACAGGTAGGCGATAAACTATATTATAAAAACTAATTTTAAACCCCTATGTTAACTCCTAACAGATATTTTAATTATTTATTTATTTTTGAATAATTTTTAAATCTGATCCGAAAGCAGTAAGTAGTTGGTCAGTATTTGAAAACGTTACCTTTCCTAATAGGCAAATTTAAATTTCCCGCCACTATTTTTAGTAACTTCAACGTAAAGACAGTAAAATAACTATCAGTGTTATACAAAATAGTAGGTAATTTTGTGTTTCAACGTTGAAGTTACTAACAATAATTGCGGGCAGTTTAAATTTGTCTCTATGAAAATGACAATTGCGGAATACTTACGAAAGTTTTCCAAAAATTAAAATTGATCAGACGAAATTAGTTAATTATGTAACTGCGAAAACCTCGTGTTTTGTTATAGTATTATATTATTTCTAAACGTAAAATTAAGCTCAAGTATCGTGACGAAACGTAATTGTGTAAAGCGTGAAAACAGCAAATGGAGTAATTAAAACGGAATCTTCTATTTTTCAATTACTATTTTTTTTTTAATCGGTTTTATTGATTGATGGCAACAAATAATATTGAAATGTATTGTAAATTATTCTTAATTAATAAAAGATTACTTTTTTATATTATATATTATAGACAATTACAATAAAGTGTATTTATTTTGAAATATATGCAAAAGGTTCCGTGGAAAAAAAAAAAACTAGGAATGTAACAGCAATAGTATACATTAATTGATTCTATTCTTCAAAATATTGCTTTATTAAATTTTAGAGGAAAAATTGTTAATTTTAATATCAATAATTCGTAAAAGAATAATGAAGATCATCTATTCGTCACCTTTTCAACACTAATTTGCTTATTTCTATTTTCATAATAATTTTAATACAATACAAAAAAATACAGAAAACCTTGTTCTAAAATATTCTTAAAAAAAAGATTTTTTTATAATTTTGAAAGCATATCCTAATTTTTCTCACATAAATTACCATTCAATTTATATAAATTGTAGATGTTGCTATCTCGTGTAAACTAGCCCAAGTACATTCTAGCAAAGTTACACACATTTGGTTTGTATCTTCTCTAAAAGAATAACTAAAGTTCTATTGATTTATAGATGGCGCTAATAATTTACATTTATACAATTAGCGCTTTTGTGGAGCTGAACGTGTCTTATTGGTGAGTAAAGCAGTCTGTTAGTAATATAATTTTAAGCTTAATTTTGCACGTTAAATATTCTTTATTTTAAGGACTTTTAGTGAAATTTATATTTATATATGAAAAATCGTTAATGTTAGCGCCATCTCATATGAGATAGTGTAAATATACCTTAGCGAAGTTACATTCATTTGGTTTGCAACTTCTGTGCGACTGTATTCAAGTTTGCTCGCTTAATTGCAGATGGCGACAAAACAAAAAATATTTTAGTCAAATAAGCTTATTGAAATTATAGGTATTATAGGTAATTTTATGTTTCAACGTGATAATTGGGGGCAATTTAAAATTGACTTTGTGGGATTACAATTATGTTCTACAGAATTATATTACGTTTCAAAGATTTAACTTCTCTAAAAGAACAGAAAATAAGATCGTTTCTCTGTATCGACTAAAATTCTATTTGATCTTAACACTATATTAATTTCTGTTTTTCATGAGCCACACACACAATACCACTCGAATAAGAATTCAATTTATTCATAGATAAGGTAGTTGGTATAGATGGGTCACTATTAAGAAATTCGTGTCACTGTGCTACTCGCGCCATCTAGCGGTTTGTACCCCCGCTTAACGGACATTTAGCGCGGTTGAAAATTATTTAAATTACCTCAGAGTATTAAAGGAAGACTGTGTTACCATTTTTGCGGCATTTTCAACATATGGAAATTCATATGTTGAAAATTGCGCAAAAGGTAACACAGCCTTCTTAATACATTTTATTGTTATAATATGAATAACGACCACACATTCTATTAATTACGCATATATTTTCATCGAAACATTTACAGAAAGTATCTTAACTTATATATGATATATCTTGTATAAATTATAAGTAAAGTATATTCTTTTACATAACCATATATGATCATAGAAATAAAATACAAAATGGAGACGTCGCGAAAAAAGCAAAATCAAAAGTCGACATGTCGGATATCTGACTTTATCGACGTAACTACATACAGAACAGAAGAAATAAATTACCTGTTGTCAGTGGCAATATTGCGTAGGAATAATGATGGAATAGATGTTTTCAATAAAAACATCTTAGACGATATGTCTTCTTGAGCAAAATGATATGATAGATACGATAATTTTGATAAATTATGTGCAGATCCACACTTCGCAATTTCTCATTACAGAAGGCTCGATCCATTAATTGAGCGTTCCGTATCCTTTTCGGATTAGGAAAACTGATGTCTAGAAGATGCTCCGTTAGTGTACCCCATTACTCCACAGGAACGGCCTCTCATTCTAAAGCAATAATACGTACAGTAAATACTTTTATCACAACAATTTTCCTTTTTCAACTTACTTGGTGCAGAAAGAGGCTTCGTAAAACAAAACTTTTTCAAGCCGCAAAAATTTTTGATTTGATAACACTCAATACGTTATCAGAACCAAAATGACACAAAAACAACAATGGCGGTAAACATGATTTATTCCAGCATCGGCGCCCCTGGTGGATTGTACCCCACACAAAATCGTGACGTCACGCTGATATAAACAAATCGTATTTAGTGCGCCCCCCCTGAATTTATTTAATAAGAAAATTATAGATTGACGTTATCTCGAAAATTGTGGTTATTACTGCCATCTGACGTAAAGTAGTTCAATTACATGGTAGTAAAGTTACGCACCTATGTACCGAGAACAAAAAAATCGTATATTCGTTTATAGATGGCGCAAATGAGGATTTATATAATTAGTTGAATTAGTTCTTTTATGGAAATAGAAGCGTTCTTTTAATGAGTAAAGTAGTATATTATTATTTAGTATATAATTTTACGATTAATTTCGCAGATTATAAAAATATTTTTCTTTTAGAGAGTTCAAATAAAATTAATTAACTATTTATATAGAAAATTTAATGTTAGCGCCATCTCAAACAAGATAGTGCAAATGCACCTTAGCGAAGTTACATTCCTTTGGTTTGCAACTTCTCTGGAACTATATTGAAGTTTGTCCGTTTAATTGTAGATGGCGAAAAAACAAAAAGAATATTTTAGTATAGTTCTGTTCGTTTTGTCACTCCGCGTCATCGCGAAAATTTAAGAATATGAGGTATGATATCTTGTGTTTTTTAAACACAAGTTTGTAGTAAACAGTTTCAATTATTTTGTGTGGTTTGTATTATTTTTTGTGTACTTTTTTTAATTACTATAATACCAAATAATTACGTCAAACTTTAGCCAATTTTTTGTTGGTACAAAATTTTAAATGTTTGTACATTTTTTTTTTTTTAAAAAAAAAAAAAAAAAAAAAAAAAAAAAAGTTTGTACATAATTTTCTTTTTTTTATTTATTATTATCAGTAAATAAAACTCAACGTAAATAAACAATAGTAACCTTTATTTAGCATCATTTAAGCTGTAATTAAATAAATAAATATATATATACGCAATTTAAACCTAATATTTTATTACATTTTAAAATCACCTAGTTCATTTATTTACCCAAAACCTATTCACACTATTATTACATTCATTACGAAAAAAAAAATAATCGCAACTAATTTACACTCCGATAACCAGATTCTAGACTGTGATGAATAGCAACCCACGGAAAAATTTCCCTAAATATCTCCACCTGCAACAGTAGAAAAGGCACAATCATAAAAAAGGAAATCTTTCAAAAGCAAATCAAAAAACTCACTTGCTCAGACTTGATTGTCGTACAAAAACTAAGATCCAACAGCCTTAATTTCGGAAGAGATACCAAGGCAATCTCGCAAATATCTCCCGAAATATAAATTCCCAACAGGTCTAACTGCGTCAACTGCTTGCACGATCTTATCACGGGCAAAAGAAGGTAATCGCTGACTCCGCACCATCGAGATATTATTAATCTGAAATGAAAAAGATAGGAACACTCTGCGAAACTCGAATTATATATTTAAGGATTCGAATCCATAATGTACTCGAAAACATGTACTCATGTACTCATCTGTGTCAATATGCACTCGAGTATTAAATTGCAATGGTATTTTTCGGAGCTGACGTGTGAAAAAACTTCGTTCTAAATAAGCTTTGAGTAAATGAAATGATTCGATTGCTTTTATTGATTTGAAGAATTTAGATTTAAAAATCTGTTCTCTATTAATAAATAGATGTAAGAGTTGGACGACTAATGAAGTAAAAAGGTTCTGATTGTTGTATATTTTATTGTATATTTTAAATTTGGCGCCTACATGTACTAAACTGAACAACGTCCGCGCTTTGGCGGGAAGAGTAGAGAATAATGGTGGAATAAAGTGTGAGCAAGTACGATCGGTCGTTTTATTTTAGCGTTTGGTTAGAGGAGAATTACCTCGGCATCCATCTTGACAACAGTTTTCAGAAGTGGGATAGGTCCCAAATTAAGTTATGTCTGTCATGTCGCATGAAGAAATGAACACACTGGAAAGTGAGGCCCTAGAAAGGCAGGAAGAACCGACAGTAACCGTCGAAGATGTAGTGGCAAATACGCTACAAGCAATGAAAGAACAACATGTTATGAGAATTAGCGATATTGCATCGTTGATACCAAAATATAGTGCTGAAGTTGAGGAATCGGTAGAAGCATGGTTTTCAAGGATAGATACCGTCAGAATTACCTACAAGGTAAGCGAAGAAGTTATGCTCTTAGCAGCCATATCCAAATTAAGTGGGTATGCAGAACAATGGTTTCATTCCAAAGCCATCACATGCTGCTTTGTCTTTAAGAGACTTGAAAGAAGAAATGTGTAATATGTTTAACGTAAAGGAGGATATTGTTACCCGAACTAGAAGATTTGAGAATCGTAGATGGAAAAGAAATGAAAAGTTCAGTATTTATTACCAAGAAAAAGTAATATTGGGAAATTCATTGAACTTAAGTGAACAAGCTTTAATCACATATGTGATAGAAGGTTTTGATAATCCAACACTTCAATGCCAAACGAAGCTGAGCCGTTTTACGAAATTGTCAGATTTACTTTCTGTAATGTGTGAATTAACTACATCTGACGGAGTGTAGTACCTACAAGAGGTATAAACAGTGCAAACCGTACCCCAATCCTACGACTAGCAGTAAACACACCATGCATCATCTTGTAAAATGCTTAATTGTAATATGATGGGCCACTATGCTCCAGTTGCCCAAAACCACCACAGAGAAGAGGATCCTGTTTTACTTGTGGGTCTAAAAACACTTGAACAGAACTGTCCAAGGACGAGCAAGATCTACACCTGCCCCCAGATAGCACAACACACTTGGTGGTATGTTTTCCTGAAGAAATAGTCCATCCTACAATTGATGTTGGCTTGAAGACTGAGAGCAAGTATATTTAGTTTAAGTGCATTATTAGATACGGGTAGCCAATCTCATTAGTAAAGAAAGTGTAGTACCTAATGTTAAACTCAATACCTGTAATTAACAAATTTTCAAGGTATTAATAAAGCAAAATTGAAGATATTGGGAATGTTAAATACAGAAATGATTATAAATAATACTAGCTTAAAATTATGTTTACATGTTGTTAGTAATGATACTATGCATTGTGATTGTTTATTAGGGAGAAACTTTATTGCCAATCCTAACGTAAAAGTTACATTTTCAGATCAGATGAAATTAGAAATAAGCCAAACTAATGATTGTGACAATAATGAGAATGACATTTTTCTAATCGATATTAGAACCTAAATGATAATTCTATTTTGGACAAATAAAGGTTGGCAATAATGTTAGTATGACAGAAAGGCAACAGTTAATTGAATGTATCATACAGAATTATGTCAATATTGCATTGCCTGATAAACCAGCAGTTGATTTTTCTATGAACATAATGGTAAAACCTAATAATCCCCCTTTCTTTTTCCGTCCAAGACGTTTGTCCTATCACGAACGGATTCAGGTTGGTAACGTTTTAGATGCTTTGCTGCAGAAGAATATAATCAGAAGAAGTAAATCTGAATACAGTTCTCCTATCGTTGTTGTAAAGAAACCCACCGGAGATTTACGGTTATGTGTTGATTACCGACAATTAAATCAGATCACAGTACGAGACAACTTTCCTGCCCGAATCTAGACGACAAATTGAAGCCCTGAAAGGTAAAAAATATTTATTCAGACTAGACTTGAAAGATGCTTTTGCATCATGTAAGCATAGATGAGAGTCAATTAAGTATACGTCTTGTGTAACTCCGCATGGGCAATTTGGAATATCTGAAAATGCCGTTTGGTTTGAAAAATGACCAGCGACATTCTCTAGATTATAAATACTGTTTTCCGAGACATGATTAATAACGGCAAATAACCATTTACATTAGATGACAATTCTTATTGCCACCGAAACGGTAGACGAAAATATTAGAATTCTGACCAAGAACGTTTAAAGTATTGCGTGCTAATTTGTTAAGTCTGAGATTTGACAATGTAGTTTTTTAAATACCGAATAGACTTCCTAGGATATCTTATAAGTCACAATACAATATGTCCTAATCCCCGTAATGTTAAGCCGTGTCTGAATTTCCGACACCAAAGACTATTAAAGATGTACAACTGGTTTATTGGCTTAACGTCGTACTTCAGACGCTTTAATCAAAGATTTTGCTATAAATTGCTAAGCCACTATACGACTAATGAAAAAGAACTCTGAATTATTTTTGAAGAAAAGGAGTTAGAATCATTTGAAAGTTAAGGTCTTTATTACTAGAAAAACCTGTGTTAGCCATTTATAATATGTGCGCTGAGACGCAGCTTCATTGCGATGCCTCCCAGCAATGGATATGGTGCAATTCTGCTACAGCGCCAGGACGACGCTAAGTTCCATCCTGTATTTACTTCAGTAAAAGAACGTCTACTACAGAGAGTAAATATCACAGTTACGAATTAGAAATGTTAGCAATTAATTTTATGCTCTGGAAAGATTTAGAATCTATTTAATCGGAATGCCCAGCTTTAAATAATTACCGATTGTAAGCGATAAAAATGGCACTAGCAAAGAAGAATGTAAATCCGCGAATTTTGCGATGGTCTCTTGTTTTACATAATTATCAATATGAAATTCGAACATAGACCAGGTAAAAATATGACTCATGCTGATGCCTCAGCAGAAGCAATGTTTTTAGTAATTACTGATAATACTTTAGAACGAAATTTAAGTATTAAACAGAAATAACGACCCTGCTATAGGTAAAATCAGAGAGAGGTTAGAGAATGGAGAAGATAAGCTTTTTGAATTAAGAGATGGGGTATAGTTTAGTTAGAAAATACGGAGATAAATTGTTGTTTGTCGTGCCCGAAAGCATGGCAATCTGTGATACTTAGAACTTACCATGACGATGTTGGACATCCTGGAGTCGATAAAGTTTATGAGCTTGTTACCAGAACCTATTGGTTTTCGAACATAAAAATTAAAAATCAAATCTTATATTGAAAATTGCTTGAAATGTGTGTCTTTTTCTCCTAGTAGTGGGAAATCAGAAGGGTACCTTCACCAATTCCTAAGGGAGACAAACCCTTTGCAACTGTTCATATTGACCATTTTGGCCCATTAGAAAAACTGTCCATAATAAGAAATACCTCCTTGTTGTGGTCGATGCTTTTACGGAGATTTATAAAATTATATCCTTGTACTTCAAACGAATACGAAGGAAGTTTAAAACATTTAGAGAAATTTTTGAGCATTATTCTCGACCATTCCGATAATAAGCGACCGAGGAACGCTTTTACGTCCCATGATTTTAGACATATTTGGATGAAGAAGGATATACAGCACGTTTTAATAGCCACTGGTACTCCAAGGGCTAAGGACAAGCAGAGGTTATGAATCGCACTCTAAAACCAATGTTAGCCTAAATTAACACCAGCTATGGGACCGATGGGATGAAGTACTTGATAAGGTAGAATATTCAATTAATAATACGGTCAATGAACTACCGGATTAGCCCCAAGTATGTTACTATTTGGAATAAACCAGCGAGGACATGTTGACGATAGTGTAAGGACATACTTAGAAGATTTAAATCCAGAACACAAAATCTTCAACGTATTGAGAGAAGAAACAGCAGCAATCAATATAGAAAATCAACAGGACACAATGAAACATCAATACGACAAGAAACACAAGAAACCACGGAGTATAAAATAGGCAACTACGTTATGATAAAAAATGTGGATACTACCCTGGAATGAATAAAAAGTTACTGCCCAAGTACCGAGGACCATACCAAGTGAAAGCAAAACTGGACAATGACCGGATACATAATAAAGATATTGACGGATTTGAAGTTACACAAATTCCTTTTGAAGGTATATTCGACCCCTCACGGATGCGACCCTCGGGGAACTGACACCGAAATTGGTTCCGACTAATTTCCTCTCATCATTCCTTTTCCTAATAGTTAATGTAATTTAAATGTATTTTCGATAAACCATTACAATGTGAATGACTTGTTTAATTATACTGTACTTTTGTTTACGTTTGTATTTACCGCGTTAATTGTTCCACATTGTGTATGTTACCCACCTTGATTGAGGTCAATCAAATATCAGGCTGGCCGAACTGTTGTATATTTTATTGTATAATTTTAAATTTGGCGCCTACATGTACTAAACTGAACAACGTCGCGCTTGGCGGGAAGAGTAGAGAATAATGGTGGAATAAAGTGTGAGCAAGTACGATCGGTCGTTTTATTTTAGCGTTTGGTTAGAGGAGAATTACCTCGGCATCCATCTTGACAACATGATATAGTTCTTGTTTTATATTTGATCTCTTTATTTAACATACTTCCTTGTTCGTTTTCATTTATGATATGTTTTTTTTTAATGCAGTAATGTTGTTGGAGTATTTGTGTCCTTTCAAACGACCTGATAAATGTTGCACGCGCAATGTTGTCACGCAGCGAAATGCAGCCGTAAGCATTTCTGTTCGATTTGATGGCAAAACGAACAAACTTATTGACGCTACCTAGAGAATTGTGCATATTACTGCCATCTGGCGTAAAGTAGCCCAATTACATTGTAGCAAAGTTACGCACCTATATAAGAGAACAACCAAATTCGTGTACCGATTTATAGATGGCGCAAATGGCAATTTATATAATTAGCTCTTTTATGGAAATGGAAGGGTTTGAGTAAATGAAACGATTCGATTGCTTTTGTTGATTTGAAGAATTTAGATTTAAAAATCTGTTTTCTATTAATTATAAAACTTGAACGACTAATTAGGTGAAAAGGTTCTGATATAATTGTTGTTTTATATTTGTTCTCTTTATTTAATACACTCCCTTATTCGTTTTCATTTATATGTTTTTTTTTTTAATGCAGTAATGTTGTTGAAGTATTTATGTCCTTTCAAACGACCTGATAAATTTTGCTTCGTCAGGCCTGTATAAAACTAATTGTGGCGAAACGTCACAATAAGTAAACTTTATTTGTCGAATTCAAACATTTTTTTTTTAATTTCTGCTGACATCACGAAGAAGAATTGAATACAAGTACGCAAAAGAAAACCCAAATAAGATATTAAGTAAATGTATACCTAAATAAAACTTTAAAACTGTATAAAATTACGAAGATTAAAATGTTGAAATAGTGATGATAAAATATGAATTTTCGGTAAAATGTAAAAAAACAGACGAACTAAAATAGACACACAAAAGAAGTATGAGATAGGTTCTTCTAATCCAAACACACAAATACCAACAATTATGTAATATTAAATGTCAAACTCATGTTATACGAATTATTAAAGTTATTGATATCAATTTTGTAATTATAATTTTTTTTATATTCTTTTATATGGATAACTTCAGACAAAAGCAGTTTACGGAAATTGTCCCAGCTTATCCAGATTTTAAATTTTAATAAAATATTGTCGAATTACTTATTTACCCACAAATCTCATTCATTTGCAGTATTTTTCAGATTAGTGACGTAAAATGACGTTTTATGTACGTCAAATTGACGTCTATTACACGTCACTTCACGTAAATCCACTACCTGGGTAACCAATTGCGTATTTTTTTTTAAATTATAAGTTACATAGGCGTTATAATATAAAAATTATTTTTCATACTTCTTTATATGGATAGGTTCAGACAAAAAAGCAGTTTACGGAAATTGTCCCAGCTTATCCAGATTTTAAATTTTAATAAAGTATTGTCGAATTACTTATTTGCCCACAAATCTCTCTCATTTGTAGTATTTTTGAGATTAGTGATGTAAAATGACGTTTAATGTACGTCAATTTGACGTCTATTACAGGTCACTTCACGTCAATCCACTACCTGGGTAACCAATTGAGTATTTTTTTTAATTATAAGTTACATAGGCTTTATAATATAAAAATTATTTTTTATACTTTTTTATATGGATGAGTTCAGACAAAAAAGCAGTTTACAGAAATTGTCCCAGCTTATCCAGATTTTAAATTTTAAGTATTGTCGAATTACTTATTTACCCACAAATCTCATTCATTTGCAGTATTTTTCAGATTAGTGACGTAAAACGACGTTTAATGTAAGTCAATTTGACGTCTATTACACGTCACTTCTCGTCAATTCACTACCTGGGTAACCAATTGAGTATTTTTTTTAAATTATAAGTTACATAGGCTTTATAATATAAAAAATATTTTTTATACTTTTTTATATGGATAACTTCAGACAAAAGCAGTTTACGGAAATTGTCCCAGCTTATCCAGATTTTAAATTTTAATAAAGTATTGTCGATTACTTATTTGCCCACAAATCTCCGTCATTTGTAGTATTTTTGAGATTAGTGACGTAAAATGACGTTTAATGTACGTCAATTTGACGTCTATTACACGTCACTTTACGTCAATCCACTACCTGGGTAACCAATTGAGTATTTTTTTTTAATTATAAGTTACATAAGCTTTATAATATAAAAAATATTTTTATACTTTTTTATATGGATAAGTTCAGACAAAAGCAGTTTACGGAAATTGTACCAGCTTATCCAGATTTTAAATTTTAATAAAGTATTGTCGATTACTTATTTGCCCACAAATCTCCGTCATTTGTAGTATTTTTGAGATTAGTGACGTAAAATGACGTTTAATGTACGTCAATTTGACGTCTATTACACGTCACTTTACGTCAATCCACTACCTGGGTAACCAATTGAGTATTTTTTTTTAAATTATAAATTATACAGGCTTTATAATATAAAAATTATGTAAATTATACTCGTAAACTTGTATTTGTACAAAATGTACTCGGAAATATTTTGTCTATGCACTTGTACTTGAAAATTTCCAAGTACATAAACGTTTTAAACTAAATTCTATAGTTCTCACCTCCTTAAATCCTTGCATCCTGCGCTATATGCTCGAGACAATCTTCCGGATCGTTCGAGATTAAACACCAACCCAAATCCAATTCCCGCAGCTTGGAACATTTCGCTATATGCCTGACGCCCATCGCTGTCATACCGTCGACTTTCCACGAACTCCACGTTATCAAATTCTTATTATATTTACTCGCGACCTCCATGATATTATCCAACCAAATCAAGTTGCTACACATATCTGAAAATTCGAATATATGTAATAATAATTTCACGGATATTTACTTATATAAGCAAGTACCCAACCGATGTTAATATGCTGTAAATCTGGTACGTTTTTAAGATGTGAATGAGATCACCGTCTTGTATACTGCTGCCGTACAGATCCAGAGTGACGAGTCTATTCAATGTGGCTAACGCGGCGAATTGCATTGGTCGATTTCCTAATTTGCAATCGTGTAAACGTATCTCTAAAAACAAAAAAAAAATTACGCAAAGAAATCGCTATATAATGGTATAAATCACCGACTAGATCTTTACAAAATTTCGGAATGTTCCATATGCTGATATCGCTGATGAAGGTGCTATGGCATAGAGATAAATGTGTGAGATGTTTGCAAGATTTCTCTAGGAATCTAACAAACACTTCTTCTGATAGCTCTCCATCGCAACCGCACCAAGATAGGTCGAGTTTTTTTAACGTTCGACATCTCCCCATGAACATATCCAGTAGTTTGTCATCCACTTTGTGCCAATAGCGCTGATTGAGAAATATTATTGTACAAATAATGCGGATTATCACTTTAAAATGTGGTATTCTTGCGTAACACGTGGATTTTCGTTTTTGCCATAGGAGTTTCTTATACTTATCTGAACTGTAATGTATTGGCACACTTAAGAATTTAATATTTTAAGGTTAACAAATAAAATTATTTGTGAATACAATAACTAAGAGCCCTTTTTACACGTACGAGAATTTTTACATAAATCATACCAAAAATTATCTCGAAAATTTTGGTGAGAAGCTGGGACAATTTCCGTAAACTGCTTTTGTCTGAAGTTATCCATATAAAAAAGTATAAAAAAATAATTTTTATATTGTAAAGCCTATGTAACTTATAATTTTTAAAAAATACTCAATTGGTTGCCCAGGTAGTGGATTGACGTGAAGTGACGTGTAATAGACGTCAAATTGACGTACATTAAACGTCATTTTACGTCACTAATCTGAAAAATACTGCAAACGAGTGAGATTTGTGGGCAAATAAGTAATTCGGCAATACTTTATTAAAATTTAAAATCTGGATAAGCTGGGACAATTTCCCTAAACGGCTTTTGTCTGAAGTTATCCATATAAAAAAAGTGTAAAAAAGAATATAATTTCAAAACTGATATCAATAACTTTAGTAATTCATATAATATGAGTTTGACATTTAATATTACATAGTTGTTATTCTATTTTAGTTCGTTTGTTTTTTACACTTTACCGAAAATTCATATTTTATATGACTATTTATTGATATTTTTATTTGGGTTTCCTTCGACGTACTTACAATCAATTATTTTTTGTGATATCAGCAGAAATTAAAAAAAAATTGTTTGAATTCCACAAACAGTTTACGTTTCGCCACAATTAGTTTTATATAGGCCATACCAAGCAAAATTTATCAGGTCGTCTAAAAGGACAGTATGTTAAGTAAAGAGAACAAATATAAAACAAGAACTATATCAGAACCTTTTCACTTCATTAGTCGTTCAAGTTTTACAATTAATAGAGAACAGATTTTTAAATCTAAATTCTTCAAATCAACAAAAGCAATCGAATCGTTTTATTTACGCAAACCCTTCCATTTCCATAAAAGAACTAATTATATAAATTGCCATTTGCGCCATCTATAAATCAGTACACGAATTTGGTTGTTCTCTTACGTAGGTGCGTAACTTTGCTACCATGTAATTGGGCTGCTATACGCCAGATGGCAGTAATATGCACAATTTTCTAGGTAAAGTCAATAGGTTTGTTCGTTTTGCCATCAAATCGAACAGAAATGCTTAGAGCCAATACACGTACGAGAATTTTTACATAAATCATATTAAAAATTATCTCGAAAATTTTGGTGAGAATTTTTCTAAGAATTTTGTCGCGACACTTTCAAGTCGTTTTACACTTGCACAGGAATAAGGTTAGTTCCATTAACACTTCTAAGTTGTAACCTAAATCTAAACAATTATGATCCATATTTTGCTGGTTTATCGATTAACTGCTATTTATTTAGGATTTCTATGCTTACAACAACAAATATCGTGAAAATTCCGATTAAAATTTATTCCTGTGTAAAATGACTTGAAGTATCCCGACAAAATTTCTTAGAAAAATTCTCACCAACACTTTCGAGATAATTTTTGGTATGATTTATGTAAAAATTCTCGTACGTGTAAAAAGGCTCTAAAATTTAGTTTGAAAATACGTAGTGTAACGTTAAATAGATGAAGATCATGTAGGTAAAATAGACCAATGAGAACTGCTGGGTCAGGTTGACATGTATACAGGGTGTTTCATTGATAAAGAAACTGTCAAATCAGCATATCGCTGATCGAGCTGAAAGAAACTGAGGCGATTCTTGAAGCTAAAAAGAAAATGGATACAGGTGCGGGGGTTTTTGTGAATAAGCCTCTGATTGGTCTAAAAGAAAATAAAAACGATATTTTTTTAAACGGCAAAAAAAAAACGCGTTTAATCGTGTTGTAAGAATTCGAAATTCCATCCTGTATAATACAAAGTATTTAAATTCATTTTATTAAGACGTAGATGATAAGTATGGTGGCATTCGCTGAAGCAGCGTCTACTTCACAGGAAATAATAGTCTATATTCGTTTAAAGACTCGCGTAATTAAGATACTATGGTATTACTTTGTATATTATCTGCTTCATTGTTTATTGTATGTTACGAATGCTGGTCAGCAGATCCCACGTTACTCTCAAGTAGGGCGTTTGAAGATCAGAAAACACACTCATATAACATCAGTAATTTCCAATACGAAACAAAAACGGCCCACTTGGTCTAATGGATAGCGTGCTCGGTTTCTAAAGGCAAAAGTCTGGAGTTCGAGACTGTTCATTTCTGTTTTGTTAATGATATACAGGGTGTTAGGCAAACATTAAATTTAATAATTATTTATATATTAACAAAAAAAAATTAAAAAATTAATACGACAGCAGCCTCAAACTCCAGACTTTGCCTTTAGAAACGAGTTTAGAAACCGAGCACGCTATCCATTAGACCAAGTGGCCCGTTTTTGTTTCGTATTGGAAATTACTGATGTTATATGAGTGTGTCCACGGGAGTACAAATGGAGTTTATACGGGATTTCTTTCAGTTTATTACAGCTAAATGTTGTCCGTTTTATATTTTTTAACAATATTTACACCATTAAAAGTGTTTTTATTTTCGGCGTTCAAAAAAAATATCGTTCTGTTTACAAATATTGAGATATCTGCAATTGAAGTTGTTTGAGTCGTTACATTGGCAACGATCACGCAGTATATTAGAGTTGAAATATAAAGAAAACGTAATTAGATCTTTCTAGAAGTTCTAATTATATTTTCAGATATGTCTTTAAAGTAAATTACAGATCCCTTTATGAAACAATGTGAGATAATTTTCCGAAAATCAAAGATATCTTGGAAATTAACCACTGAAGTGGCTTAATGTAGGTTACATCTTATTTATTCGAAATTTACTGTTGTTTCTAAAAAGATAATAATAAATGGTGGTATTGTATTTAAGACGACCAAATTTTTTAATACGTTACCATATAACCTTAAATCAATTTCAAAGGAAACACGTTTTAAGTCTGAAATTAAATCTTTTCTCATGCGAAATTGCATTTATTCAACTGAAGAGTATTTTGACGGTATTGCACGAATGGCAGCAACTAATGACGGCTAAAGAATTTGTAATTTTATTGTTCTTTGTTTTATTTGTGTATATGTGTATTGTATGACGTTTCATATACACCTTTTTATGTGTCAAATGAATAAAGCTTATTATTATTATAAATTCTAGACTGTACTGAGGTGAAATTTAAATTTGGCTATGTGGGATTTTTCATAAAATATATACTTACAAAAAAAAAACAAAAACAAGAAAAAAAATGTTTTTTTAAATCGTTACACAAGAATACCTTTTTAAGCAAATATTACTAACCTTTAAACTCAAATGACAATAAATCTGCGGATCCAAAGTTGCGCTAAACCACATTTTACAAACTTGTGCACATCTGCATAAAGTCTTTAGGTCTAAATATTGAAATATATGGACTATGACGTCATACTACAAAAGACATTAAAAAAAAAAAAACTTAAACATCAAACAGATTTACGAGTAAACATGAGAATCAACAAATTCTGATTTTCCTGATTTTTTGATATATGGTGTAAAATGATCTTTGAATCACGGTGGTACAATTTCTGTTCAGCGAAAATCAAATTGTTGTGTATTATTTACATTTACATTTAAAATTTAAATGCAAACTTTTCGCGGGCATTTATACCTAACGTACTTTTGAAATAAGAGGAACAGAGTTGTAACAAGATGGCTGTAACATAATAATGTAATGAATTTTAACAAATAAAAGTAAACATAATTTAATACACATATCTCATACTTTTGTTTCCATAATCTTGTATTTTTTTAGGTTATGTCAGCACACAAACACATTTTTTAACATTTATTAACTGATAACCGCAAATCGAGTATTATTTAATTCATTAATACCTATAACAATAATAATAATATAATATATGATAATATGAGATTACCAAAGTTATTACTTTAGCTACTTTTGTTTGTGCCAGCGATTATAATCAGGATTTGTATAACTACCAATAAGCCAAGAGAATTTACGTAAATTTTATTGGACAAGTAATCGTGATTCGAAATCATTGCAAGAACAAATGCAGCTTATGTCATATCTTTTATAACCAAAGCAACTGACAACCCTAATTAAATACGCAATTTATTGTCACTATAAAATGTATTTTTTTGAACAAAAAAAATATAACCTAGATATAACAATTAGTACCCGTTTTTTAACGGTTATTTGCTGATAAATGTAGAAAAGTGTTTTATGTGCTCATATAACCTAAAAACCGCAATAATTTCCTTTTAAAAAAGTGTATAATATCTAGTTTCCACTGAGAAAAAGCTGTGCTATCGTTTTTCTGGAATCATTCTCCTACATATAATCAAAAATTAGGAATCAGTTCGTTTGACTTTGGATAAGAGTTGTTCCGGAGCAGTTTCGGAGCAACTCCTTGAGCCAAATAGAAAGCCCTAAATAATGCAATAAATTTTAACAAATAAAAGTAAGCATAATTTAATACACATATCTTATACTTTTGTTTCCATAATCTTGTATTTTTCTAAGTTATGTCAGCACACGAACACATTTTTCAACATTTATTAACTGATAATCGCAAATTGAGTATTATTTAATTCATTAATACCTATAACAATAATAATAATAATACAATATGATATGAGATTACCAAAGCTATTACTTTAGCTATTTTTGTTTGTGCCAGTGATTATAATCAGGATTTGTATAACTACCAATAAGCCAAGAGAATTTACGTAAATTTTATTGGACAAGTAATCGTGATTCGAAATCATTGCAAGAACAAATGCAGCTTATGTCATATCTTTTATAACCAAAGCAACTGACAACCCTAATTAAATACGCAATTTATTGTCACTATAAAATGTATATTTTTTGAACAAAAAAAATATAACCTAGATATAACAATTTAGTACCCGTTTTTAACGGTTATTTGCTGATAAATGTAGAAAAGTGTTTTATGTGCTCATATAACCTAAAAACCGCAATAATTTCCTTTTAAAAAAGTGTATAATATCTAGTTTCCACTGAGAAAAAGCTGTGCTATCGTTTTTCTGGAATCATTCTCCTACATATAATCAAAAATTAGGAATCAGTTCGTTTGACTTTGGATAAGAGTTGTTCCGGAGCAGTTTCGGAGCAACTCCTTGAGCCAAATAGAAAGCCCTAAATAATGCAATAAATTTTAACAAATAAAAGTAAGCATAATTTAATACACATATCTTATACTTTTGTTTCCATAATCTTGTATTTTTCTAAGTTATGTCAGCACAACGAACACATTTTTCAACATTATAACTGATAATCGAAATTGAGTATTATTTAATTCATTAATACCTATAACAATAATAATAATAATACAATATGATATGAGATTACCAAAGCTATTACTTTAGCTATTTTTGTTTGTGCCAGTGATTATAATCAGGGTTTGTATAACTACCAATAAGCCAGGAGAATTTACGTAAATTTTATTGGACAAGTAATCGTGATTCGAAATCATTGCAAGCACAAATGCAGCTTATGTCATATCTTTTATAACCAAAGCAACTGACAACCCTAATTAAATACGCAATTTATTGTCACTATAAAATGTATATTTTTTAAACAAAAGAAAACATAACCTAGCTATAACAATGTAGTACCCGTTTTTAACAGTTATTTGCTGATAAATGTTAAAAAGTGTTTTATGTGCTCATATAACCTAAAAATCGCATCATTTTCTTTTTAAAAAAGTGTATAATATAAAGTTTCCACTGAGAAAAAGCTGTGCTATTGTCTTTCTAGAATCATTCTCCTACATATAATCAAAAATTGGGAAAATCAGAACCGATAGATTATTTTCACATTTGCCTCAGACTTACCGGCAGTGCAGCAAACGTGTTATCAATTTTTTGGTCTCGGTGTGGTAATGTCTTCTTTGGCAAGGTATCGGCAGAGATTGTTAACAACCCCGTCGACAATAATTTCTTTTGCAATTCAGATGTAGGCTGTTTACCTGCCAACAGCACCGCATCCAATGCAGTTTGATAATTTAAAAACGTATAAGCTAAATCCAATCGTATCTCACTGAAAACACGAAAATACTAAATTTTAAATAAAAATTACACACTCGAAATCAAATTGTATGTACAAATTTACTTGACCAGCTCTGAAATTTGTCGTATCGGCGGAGAAAAGTTCCTGGACGTTTCGCTACACTTCTGCGGCTTATCCTCCCATAATATTGTCCAATTCCCCCCGGTGTGCCTGCCCCATATCCTAACTACTGCACCCGGATTGAAAGTTTCGTAAATCGTCACTGCAGTCGGAATGACTGCTGCTTCGAATCTCAAACTAATGTAATCGTGACTGGGTATCTCTTCGACGTCCTGCGGCATGTAGTGCTTTTGGGAATTCTCGCTTTCAATCCACCAGGTGCCGTATTTTCTCTGTTTTTTTTCGATTCGTTTCAATGTTTTGGGTGTATTATTTATTGGGATATCTTACCAACATGTAAGTGTCTACACAATCGCCGTAGTCTGGATATTTTACCGGTTTTCCTGTTAGATTTTCGGGGCCGTAAGATATCGTTCGGTTGTGATTATATTTCGCCGTATAATCCAGAACAGTGTCGGCGTAACATTCAAAATTTATCATATTTTTAAAAAGCAACTCGACAGATGTTGTTTCGCAATGCATGACCGACGTTTTGCAAGGGAATTAATTATAATCTTTTCGAACGCACTCAAAAAAATAAATTAGGAGTTGTTTTATTACGGAAATGAACAAAAATCATGTGATAAAAATGATAAACATTAAAATACATAATCTTTCGAAGCGTCATCTTACATAAAGTACCTCAACTAAAAGTTGCAACTGTGAGATACATACTATTTCTTAGAGATGGCGCAATATAGATCAAATATTTTTGTATATTTTCGTCGCACTCCATAAATCAACTTTGTATAAAATACGGTTGGTTAGGACATTTTCACAAGAATTGCATTTATAGATTCGTGGTCAAGTTGAAACTGATATAATTTATCTTCTAAAAATTTAAATCTCATGCTTTACAACTATTCTAAATCTTCGCAATCACAGATGGCGCAAAATCTAATTCTTTTTTTCCATATTTAATACTCCTATAGGGAAAAGCTACAAATGAGTGAAACATTAATTCTATTGACGGTGTAGAATTTGAAGATTAATTTTTCATGTATAAAATTAGTTATTATTATAGTAAAATAACGACATTTATTTTCATAAACATTAGATATTACCGCCACCTCTTATGAAAATAGCGTAATCAGTACTCAGCGAAGTTACTTATCTGTAGTTTATAGCTTCGCTGGGAGGATTTGGATGTCTCGTAGTTCGTATAGATGGCGCGTACATGTTTATTAACTTATTTTATTTATTGCTCCTAAACAATATTGTATAAAATATTTTTGCTTGATTATTTCTGATCCTTTTTTATTATAGAGTCTGTTATTATCTCTCTACCAGTACTGATGCATACTTTTTTATTATTCGTATTAATATACAAGCAAACAAAAAATGTTTTGGATATTTCACAGCAAGTATGAACGAAAAAATTGATATCCATTACATTTTTCGTGCGTGGAAACTAAAAACCATTCAAGAATTGAGTTATTTGAAGAAGTATACTAGAAATCCTGACGTGACGGATTTGTTTAACAATGTTGATCGTATTAGAAGTTTGTAAAAAGGTGGTAAAAGCATCTATTCAAATTTAATGCAGAAACTTCGTCATTGAACTACGGTATTCGTTTATTCTCATAGCAATAGGAGGAATAGAATAGATGGAGGATGGATGGATGTGAATAGAGGATGTATATACATACATGCTTAGTTTAGATTTGATTTGATTATATTTAAAAATAAAAATCAGTGATAACAGGCGCAGCGCCATCTCATATAAAATAGTACAACTAATCAAAAGTTAGCGAAGTTACACATCTCTCAGTTTACAGTCTTTGTAATTCTGGAGGGGTAAGTTCTTTCTTTAAGAAATAGATGTCGCTAAAGTGGGTTGAATTTCTATTTAATTGTGTATATTCTTATATCTAATCGTTTTTAATGATTACGGTAATTGATTTAACATTTAACATTTTTAATACTAATTCAACTACCAGTAATTTTGAAAATAAAATAGCGTAGCTACTTACCTGTAGTTTACAACTTCACGAGTATATTGATGTATGACAGTTCGATGCAAGGCGGGTACATGTTTTATTATTTTATTTATTGCCTAGACAAGGATAAGATATTATTCAAAATATTTTGCTGGATTATACGTTATTCTTATTTTAATATATAAATATATTAATCTGCAAATCAGTTTTCCTTTGTTGATATTTAGGATATTATAATTCACAGCAAGTATGAACATACATTTAACATATGTGGAAACTAAATACTATTCCAGAATTGAGTTACTCTCACGAATATAATGAAAAACACTGACGTGATGGATTTTCTTTAACCATTGTGATCATAATTAAATCATTAGAAGTTATATATAAGCACCTAATCAAAATTTAATGCAAAATTTCGTCATTGAATCAATGTTATTTTATTTACTCGCAGGAAGGAAGGAATTGTGAGATTTTAGTGGTGCTTAATTTCTTTTTTTAGAATTGATTTTACATAAATATTATAGATTTTATTTAAAAAATCGGCAAGATTAATACAAGTTGCGCCATCTCATATAAAATAGTGCAATTAATTATAAGTTAGCGAAGTCGCACACCTCTGTAATTGTGACGGGGATAAGTTCTTCCTTTAAGAAATAGATGTCGTCAAAGTGGGTTAAATTTTTATTTTATTGTTTATCTTCTAATTGCTATCGGTTTTAAATGATTAATGTAATTGATTTTATTGATATTTTTAAAACCATGTTAAAATTAAATACCACTAATTTTGAAGATAAAAAAGAAAATATTTGCGGAAAAGATTGATGTTGGTGCCATCTTGCGGGAGATAGTGCAATCATTAGACAATATTAAAATGGCCTTATTGCTTTACCAAGTGTACTGACTTGTATTTATTTATAGAATGCGCTCTATTCATTTTAGTTATCATCTGATTCGGTTACTGTAAATGATGCATTGATGTAATTTTTAAGGGATTTGTTTCCAATGCGTTTATAAGATCTAAGTGGTATAAATTAGAATTAAATTTACTTGGGGTTAAAATTTATTCACTTTGTAAATATTCAAACTAAAATTATTGTTTTTTCATGGGATTTTTTCTTTACAGATAAGTGGATGTTTTCAATGGGGTAAATTAATAGTAGAATATCGTAAAAAAATATTGAAGTTTATATTATCTAGTTAGTTATGCACTTTTGTGATTGAGACACACAGACACAAAACAAAAGGTAAAATAAAAGTCGGTTTTTATTTTATTTGTTTCAATAAGTTTACTTACAATACTTTTTAAATACATCAAGAAACTTAACGTACACTGCCTGGGCTGTCACAGCGAAACTGAATTATCTCAATCAATATATGACAATAAAAATATCCTAAGAAGAGAATGGGACGATTGGCCCAGGTCCGCTATGCATTGCAATATTACAATATATTTTTTTTTTATCTAGAGAGGGGATTTCGAACGATCTTCGAGGACCGACTACTAGTGGTGTCTCCCCCCTAACTTTTTGAGGGAAGGGATTTTGGCGGCACCGGGAAGGACGGCCCAAAAAATCGTTCCGAGAGAATTTATACAATTACATAAAAAAAAAAAAAATAATAATAAACGACGAATAAAAACAAAAGACGAAGAATTAAAATATAAAAAAAAAAGTTTAAAAATTTGAAGAATTCAGGGAAATAAAATCCCTTCGTTTTGAGAGATTTTTGAGTATTATTTGAGATGGTTTTTTTTTTGTTTCGTTTTTGGGTAAAATGCGAATTTAATGAAGACTCAATAGTAATGGATATTATTCAGTTTTGATTAAATTGTGAAATTTCGGAAGGATAAAATTTGGTTTTAAAAATAATACCAATATTTGTTTGAGGAGGTAAAAATATGTAAACAAAAAAAAAAATTATGGGTTTGATTTTACGATTCTTACATTTAATTTTAAATTTAACTTAAACAGCGGAATGAGATTGTAAAATTACTTCGTATTAAAATTACCACTCGAAGAGAAGTGTCATTGGAATATCCAATTCGTAAAAATTAAATTGCAAGAGTTTTCGTGTTTTTTTTTTTTCGATTTTAATTAAAAAATATATCTCGAACAAGATCACACAGACAATCAATCAATAATAAAAATATAATCAATTGGCAGAGGATATTACAACATGCAACATAAGAGTGAATGAATCAGCGAAAATTTTACAAGTTGTTCAGTATTAATGATTAACTATAAATAAATTCAGTGTATATAAAAAAAAAAGATGGCAAAATCGATAAAGTTTACACAGAAAAAAGGAAAATGTAGAATCAATACGAAATTAAAAAAAAATCTTATTAGATGATACATAAATTACTTGTTTTTTTTTTTTTAAATGGTATAACAGTAAATCGTCGTCAATGAACTGGCACACTTAACTTAAAAAATATTTACAAAAATAAGTTTCTTACAGACTCGCTATTAATTACATCATGATCATCATCATCATCATCATACAATGTAATAATCTTATTTCTTTCTTTTTTCTTATTTGTTTGTTGGTGTGTTTTGTTTGTTGTTGGTTGTAATGAGCTCCTTAAACGCTACGCTTTTCATTATTTAAAATTATTCCCATCGTCTTAGAAAACCGTATTTTTTTTACACTCGATCGCCCCAGCGAACGCGAACACTCTGTATATCATCTCGAAAATCCATTCGTCCTCCCCACTGAACGTCCGTCCGCGAAAAAATCCCAGAGAGGGCGACACAGTCGAAATTCGCGTTTTGTTTTTGTTTTTGCCGCTAGGTGGCGCTGGGGGTCCTTCGTTTTTTCTTCATTTAGCGATCCTATTGGAACTAACCGGTAAAGCTATGTCAGGAAGCCGTGCCATCTTATTATTGTTATTATTATTATTATTATTATTATTACACAATAGAAGACTTTTTTTTTTTTTAGATATTATTAGAACTATATTTACACTGTTTTCGCTTTATTTTTTTCACGCACCAATTCTCATCGTTAATTTTAAATTTTTCCTCGCAATATATATGTTTAATGTATATATATATGGCTCACACTCAGTCTGTAGAGATCATATTCATCGTCGTTACTCAATTTTATAATTAATTAATAAAAAAACCACAAAAATAATAATTGTGTTTACACAAAGATCCTATTTTCTTTTTGTAAATCTTCCGGTGTCGAAGTTTTTTTTCTTTTTCTTCAATTATTTCTTTTAATATAATATCAACGAAACAGAAAAAAATATATATATTTAAATGCACACTCACCATCACGTTTTCATTTTTTTTTCTCTTTCACATGCACACGAAATCGTTTCCTATACTCGCGAGACTCTTCTGCCCCCCCCCCCCTCCCCCTGTCTTTCATTTTGTTCATGTTTTCTATCTTGCCTTGTTTACGCGTTTGTCGTTTTATATCTTTTGTTTATTTATTTATTTATGTATTCATTTTTTTTTTTGTCATTGAAGGAAGAACACCGTTGACGTGTTTTCGCGTACGATGGCGGCGATGCACTATCTGCGATCCCGATAAAGGAGATAAGTCTGCAGGGCTTGAGGTAGCGTCAGACTGGCCACTTTCTCCTCCAGATTCTGTTTGCCGAGGCGCTGTCGGATGATCCGCCGGCAGAGGTCCATCAAGGGCAGTGGTTCCGCTATAAAAGAAAAAAAAATGAAAGAAATTAGATTTAATTTGACGTATGTCAAAAATAGTTGCGGAAAAAATCAGCAGATGGCGTTATGTCGAAAATTTTGTACAGCGTCACTTTTTAAACAAGACATGTCAACAAATAATTTTAGAAAGCTTTAATCTAAGATTATATAGTGTGTTGAGGGATTTTTTTTTATTTGGGATTTACCGCAAAAATGTCATTCTTTATATTAAAAAAATTGCTTGAAAAATATTTTATTCAACGTGGTATCTTTTAACCTCTACACACTTTTCAACTTTACGTAAACCTATGTATTTGTAATATTGACTTCTAGTTGCAAATTTGAAATTAAAGTTTGCTCTCGATCAAAATCTACAGTTTTGTAACACTTCCATTGGTTGTAAATATCGATTTATTCGAAAAAAAAAAAAAGAATGTTTTTGCGGAAATTTGGATTTACAAATTGATTTTCTCCTACCCATGAGCAAAAGTCTAAACGCAAAGCAGTATTTCTTAATTCATGTACAAAAATCGATTTATAAGATTTAATTTTGTTTTCTTTAGACATTCTTTTTAAATTTAATTTTTTTCTACCAAATTTTGTAAAGCCTGTTCGCACACGTGAACATCAGGAAATTTCTGTTGAGATTTTTGAACTGCAATGTTACAAGAGTGATCTAAAGTTAACATTACTATTAAGTAAATCCCAGTAAAGATTCACAAATATGTAATGACACTGGCAAATAACACGCAACTTGATTTACTTATTAGGTTACCAGAAAAGATTACACGACAATTTGATTTAAACAAAAGCATGAAACTTGGAAACTTTTCTACTCAGACAAATTTTTGTGTTTTTGTAATTTTCTCAGCTGCTAAAAGAAATATTTAGATTTTTATTTCAGAATTGAGGGTTTTTAGATACGCAATTTTTTTTTATATAAAGAATGACATTTTGCGTTAACTTCCAAATACTTTTTTCCCTCTTGTTCAATCTATCACACTGTATGTCAAAAATAGTTTCGGGAAACTCCAACAGATGGCGTCGTTACAATATGTGTGTAAAAGCGGTTTATTTAGGAAAATTTAGAGATAGTTATGTATGAATAAAATATACAAATATTGAATTAATAATCCCATTGCATAGTGTAGAAAAAAAATTATTTGCACACTTAACTGCAAATATGTATTTATTTTAAATATAATAATAATAATTCATGCCTTAGCATTCCTCAACAGCTTTCGCGAATTACATAATCAAAAGTATGTGGGTACATTACGAACTAGCAAACTGTAAGATTAATTATTTTTAAGAAGAAAAATTAAATATCTATTGTGCAAGGGAAATAGAAAAACGTAAATTCTAAAACATAGTAAATTATTTTTTTCTAGAAAAACTGAATATTAGACAATAAAATTCAAAAGAAGTGGCAACATAATAGAATGAAAACGGGTGTGGTCCAGAAAATCTATTTCCACTCTTACAGGATTTGATAGATACTTTTATGGTTTGGTAAGGATGCTTTTCACATGATAATTTATAATATAGCATTACAAAGCTAATGCTATATTATAAATATTAAATATATATTAAATATCATGCTAAAGGTATTACAAAACATTTATGTATTTATTTGTTTGACTCGGATATCGCTAGTTAAGGATTCACTTCTCATGTAAAAATTATATCTTGTTTCAGATGTATTGATTACAAGGAGTAATTTTACAATACTGATTTTCATTCACAGATTTTCCTTTAAAACAAGAATCTTTGGACCAAGAAATTTTCACCGATTTCTTGTTAAAATGTATTACGTAGAAAATAATTTCAATTCATAAAATATTGTTGTTCTATTTGATTGAGTTTGCTTAATATTTTTTTTAGAAATTATAGCTTTTAGTTTATAGTTAATAGTTTAATTTTCATTAGAAGATATTAATTAAAATTGTTTTTATACATAACAGAAAAAAATAAAAACAAAATATTCATTTCAATACGAATGGTTCATCTTCTATCCAAAAATTATCATTTTCTGACGTATGAGTGTGTGGTCTTTAGCAATAGAAAACTAGAATAGTTATTTACATTAGAATGCAGTAGGTGTCATTTACAGCGCGAGAATTCAGTTCAGAGCGCTGTAAATGACTAAACTCGTATTTCATTTAATAGTTACTGTTGACAATACTATCTATGTTGAATAATTCTTATCACTGTAGTTAATATAAGTTTGGCAACACTGTGAGGGTGTGTACGACGTCTCACGTATAGTTTACGTTCTTGTGTACCAAGTCTTTTTGTGCAATAACGATACTAATAAATAATAAAGTGTTTTTCTGGAACATAAAGTCTACAGTTACTACTCCAATGTAACAGTCAGTAGATATCGATTTGGTACCACTGCGTTCTGACAACTTAACTCAGCTTCAAAGTAAATTTCTAATTAATCTAAAATTTCTCCCTTTTATAATTAAATTTAAATTTCAATATAGATGTAAGGTACCATTTTTGATTTATAAAATCATCTTTAAGCTTTGAAAAAGAAACTTCAATTAAACATTTAAAATTCAAACAATTTGGTCGTTCATCCCGTCCACAGAAAATATTATGTACACATATATTTTGAAGTAGTTATTTTTTTTTTGTATTACAATTTAGTGTTCTTCTTATTAATTATATTATATATTTTATTTCCCTGGGTGATTTATCTCTGTTACGCAATGTTTAGCATATTAAGTTGATTTCTTTGAGAGTAATTCATTTTTTTTTATAGATTTTTCTAAAAAAAATCAAGGGTATTTAGTAAACATTATAGATTATAACATTTTATTATTTCTTGAGTGTCGCTCATTTCTTTTACGCAAATAAGATATGATTTTTTTTAATTTTTCTAAAAAATTTAGTATTTAGTAAACATTATAGAATATAATACATTATTTCTTGGGGATGATTCATCTCTTTTATACAAATAATTGCAGTTTTTTTTTTTGGAACTTTATGATTTGATCAGAATTTAAGTTGATTCTTTGACAAGCGATATCATTTTTTATTTTTAAAAAGTTTTCTAGAAAGGGGGGGGGGGGGAATTTTCAAAATTAACCCTTCATGAGGTTCACGTTGATGCCATCTATGGGTATTGACTAACATGATAAATTATAATATTTATTTTCTTGGGGGTAGTTCAATCTCTCTTACACAAATATTTACAGTTTTTCTTGGGAATTTCATGTTTGACAGATTAAGTTGATTTCTTTTACAGCGATTCATTTTTTTATTTTTAAATTTTTCTAAGAATTTTCCAATTAATCTTCATTTAGGTTCACGTGATGCCATCTATGGGTATTTACTAACATGATAAATTATAATATTTATTTTCTTGGGGGTAGTTCAATCTCTCTTACACAAATATTTAGTTTTTTTGGGGAATTTCATGTTTGACAGATTAAGTTGATTTCTTTCACAGCGATTCATTTTTTTATTTTTAATATTTTGTTTCTGAAGAATTTCCAATTAATCTTCATTAGGTCACGTGATGCCATCTATGGGTATTTACTAAATGATTTAATTATAATATTTATTTTCTTGGGGGTAGTTCAATCTCTCTTACACAAATATTTAGTTTTTTTTGGGGAATTTCATGTTTGACAGATTAAGTTGATTTCTTTTACAGCGATTCATTTTTTTATTTTGAAATTTTTCTAAGAATTTCCAATTTAATTTCATTTAGGGTCACGTTGGATGCCATCTATGGGTATTTACTAACATGATAGATTATAATATTTATTTTCTTGGGGGTAGTTCAATCTCTCTTACGCAAATATTTACAGTTTTTCTTGGGAAATTTATATTTGACCGATTAAGTTGGTTTCTTTCGATGTTAAATGTTTCAGTGTCACCCTCGTTTAGATTAACATAGCGCCATCTGCGGATATTTAATTAGTTAGCAGATACTTACGATCCAATCCCCCGATATATTTCATCGTGATCTCACAGTGTCCCCAGACGGCGCTGACGATAGGATACAACTTCCTACCTTTCAGCCCCCGGAAGGCGACGCCCAGATACTGTCCGTCCACCACGAAACTCAGAGTCCCCTCGTCCATATCGAGGACGACCAGGAACTTATCCGGCACGATGAACGTCTCATCGGGCTTGAGCAGGGCCGGATACGTGACGCCCGCGTTATTCTTCGAATCGTGATACAACTTATTCCGCCCCAGATCCCAACCCCACGACGTATCCGTACTGCCCACCAGACTCTGATAGCCCACCGAGTGTAGGGGCGCCTCTGCCGTCGCTACGCCGACGACCGCGTGCGTGCCACGTTGCCTGGTCGACCAGCACACCTCCCACGCGTGCAATCCCTTCGTGAAACCGATCTTGCCGCGTATGCAGTCCGTACTCTGGGCGACCGGATGCCGATGGAACGTCAGTTTGTCGTCCTCCTTGACGAAGATGTTGAGGGAACGGTCGTCCGCGTTCCAGCTGTATTTGAGTTGGGTTTCCCTGAGGGCCGGCGGCATATCGAGCAGCATGTCGAGACGCGGCGGTCTCGCGAAGTCCTGTGCCAGTTCCCTGGGTATGACCGGTTTGTAGGGCGCGGCCGTGTCCCGGTTCACGGCCTTCACTCCGGTAGAGACCTTCTGGCCCATGCTCATGCCACGGGCGCGACGACGGCCCGTCTTGCACGGCACCACGGCCGCCTTGTACGCGCGCCTCACCTCGCAGAAGCGTCCGCTGCCCGTCTGCTGGTGATTGTGGTGGTGGTGGTGGTGATGGTGGTGGTGGTGTTGCTGCTCCTCACTGTTGCCGCTGCGGCCGTCGTCGCTGCTGCGCTGCTACGGATTCCGCCGCTCTTGTATCTGGAATTTGCAAGAACCAGAGAGAGGAAAATTAATAATATTTAAGACAGTTTTTATTTGCGACATAAAATTAAGTACAACGAAGATGTGGAAAAAAATCGTCATATTTTGCGTCGGTTAAGTATGTGTATAAAAAACTATGAAATCTTATCCTATATTGGAGAGCGTAAAATTGAAAAGTGAACTTTCAGTAATTTATATGTGACGTAGGTGTAGGTGGTGTTTTGCCGCTTTTAGTGTTCATAACAGACAACAACTTAAAAAAAAGTTTTGACGGAAACATACAAACTGTTGGATATTATTTGTACAACCTCCATGTGTCGACAGCAGAATGTGAATGAGGTTTTTTCACCCTCAAACGCATTAAGACTTTTCTGAGGAGTACAATGTCAGAAAATCGACTGAACGCATTTTTACAACAAAGTCATAGACGTCTTTTCCAAAAGTAATAATATTCATCAACTCTCGTTTCTCGTTGAACGTTTTCACACCAAAGTGGCATGCTACTTGCTACTCGCTGTCTGGAAGCAGAAAGCACGTCGCATCGTACGTCATCTAAATTCGCTTTCATACCAAAGTCGCACAGTCTGCTAGATGCTACATGCAAATTTCTCTCGATGTGTGGAGTTTAGTTGATTTCGTAATGTCGTCTGGAGAAGACGATACCATTGCCTTAACTGCAGCGGTTATATTAAGGAGAAAAAGGAAAAGAAGAAGGAGATTATGGGTTCATCCGTATTTACGAGACAATGCTGATACACATAGTGCATATATTGTTTCCCGACAGCTGCAAATGCATCCACAGAAATTCCAGAACTTCTATAGGACAACAATAAGTAGCATTATTGGTGATACTGCTGAGAAATTGTAGACTGTACTGCAACCCAAGTATATGGCATTACCTGCAATAATAGAGCAATGGAAAGAGATTTCTGACAGGTACTATGAACTGTGGAATATGCCAAACTGGTTGGGCTCCTTAGACGGCAAACATAAGCTCAGAATTAAATGTCCTATAAAATCAGGTTCTGCCTATTACAACTACAAAGGCTATTTTTCCATAGTTTTAAATGCAAGTTCTGATGCAGATGGTTTATTCACTTTTATAAGTGTTTGGTGATAAAAGTAAGAATATGGTGATGGTCGCGTAGTTGAATCATCCAGATTTTTCCACGCACTTACCGAAAATCAGCTTAACATTCCACCGCCTACTGTTTTACCTAATGATGAGAGCAATTCCACCTTTCCAATGTTCTTTGTAGGAGATGAAGCATTCCCTCTTCATAAGCTTATTATGCGACCAGAAGAACATTAACAAACCCTAAAAGGATGTTCAACTATAGACTTTCTAGAGCTCGCAAGAGTGTTGAGTGTGCATTTGGAATGCTTGTTTCAAAATTTAAAATTTTTGAGACACAAATAGGATGTAGGCCAGAAAAAGTTGTCGAGATTGTCAAAGCCGCGGTGTATTTTACACAACTTTATCGGAAACACGATGGTCGGTTTCAAATCCCAACGATCAAGACATTGCTCAGCTACAATGTGTTACCAGCCCTACAACAAGAGCTTCATGGACGTCAACAAACAGAAGCAGGCGATTTACGAGATAGGCTATGTGCCTATTTTACGAAACCTGCAAACGCATTACCATGGCAAAACAATGTTTGTACATAAATAAAGGAGATTGAAGGGAGATAAAGGAAAATTGAAAAGTAAAAATGCTAAATTTTATAAACGTTTTCTCTTTGCTGATTCCATTTCCTTCCCAGAACGCGAATTTTGATTGTCTGTATGGTATGTGATAATAAAAAGTACGGCCGCTATAGAACTCACTTTACCCGTTGAAAAGTATAACCCAGCAACTTGGTTCCAAGATTTGTCTTGTTCATTTCTGTTGCTGTATGCCTTCAATGTATTATGGTAGAGGCAAGAGTGTTTCTCAATCGCCTGCACAAACGATATGTTAAATTGTTCGTCGCCCGGTAAACATTTGTTGGACATCACGTAATTAATTAAAAACTTTGGAAACACAAATTAACTCACAACTATGCACCCAGAAGTAAAGTCGCAAAGTAGCAAAAATATAGGACCTGCTCTATGAATCTCGTTGCACGTCGCACGTTGCCACGTCGCATTCATGATTCGCGACTTCGGTGAGAAGGCATTCATTTAGTAATATACGTATCAAAACAAACAGCATATTTTCTGCTCCCAGGCAACAAGTCGCACGTAGCATGCTACTTTGGTGTGAAACCCCACTTAAACCTAGTGCTCTAAAAGGATTGCAATTACGAAAGAAACACCGCCATCGCATCCCAGAGATACCAATGGAGCAACCAAGGAGTCATGTCCTGACAAATCAAACCAAATATATTCGAAAATCTATCATTATACGTCGTTATTAAATACATGGTAGATAAAATATTGTATAGAACTGTACGGAAGTACTTTTTGGCTACAGCTTTCTACAGAGCCCAAAAAATGAGGATTGAGTGCAACGTGTCTTATACAAATGTTGTTCGTTTAGTATAAATACACAGGATATTCATAATTTTATTTCTAAATTTCTCAATAATTCAGTAAGTTTGAATAGAATCAACGTGAAAATTGGTATCACTACATTTTTCAGCATGATGAATATGAAACTGTCATCGCTTTTACCGTTAGTCACAGAGGGCGGCAAAAACCAGAGTAAACAAACAATAGAAGTGGTCCAAAAATGAAGATGAAATTGGGGTAGTTGAAAAGATCAAGCTTCCAACAATGTCAAAATTAAACTTATTAGTCGTTACAATATCAGTGATTGCTGTATATAAACATATTTATTTCTTAGAGCCCAAAATAATTTGTAAAAAGGAATGTCATATGCACCTAAAGCATGAGACAGCTACCACCCTCACAAAAGGTTAACAATCTGGAATCGCGATTTGGGATTATATATTTCCAGGTTGAACTATACATACAACTGTGTTTATTGGAGGTAATTTTATTCATGCCAGGCGAAGACTAACCCACATACGTAATGTTTACTCGTATTTGATAAATTCATATTTTATGTCCGCTATTCACTTGGTAAATTGTCTATGAAAGTTGTTTTGACGACCTTGATTTATTATTATTAGTTTCCAAATAAGGGTATCCATTCAGTTTAAGGCGGAACAAGTTTGCGAAAAAAACCACAAAAGGAAGCATTTATGTTTATCTGATATTCGCCTCTTATAACATATGTATAAACATATTTTTCATTGAAACCTCGCATAACTAAAATACATACAGTTACGGACAAATGTCGTACGCATATTCTTTCATAATAAAATTAATAAAACATTTCAATTAAAATTTTGCATAACTTTAATTTTTTTTATTATCTCTCAATGCTTCCTAAATAGTTAGCTTTTCATTGCTTTCTTACAACGTAATACTGAAAAATAAATTGCAATTAACTCTTGTCTGAGATTGTATATCTCGACACTAATATTAGGTCTCTTTTATATTTTTAATAGTAAAAAAATTAGAACACTGAATTAGTGAAATGAAAGCAATAGGTGTTGCAGAAATCAAGCCATCCTTATAAATCTGATGATGCCATTAGTAAATATGGGGACAATTTTGTGTTTCAGCACGATAACTGTCCCTTGCATAAATTGCAAATTGTGCAAGAATAGGATACGTTCTGCAAACATTTATTTAATAAGTATAAGACCCGGCATCTAAATAGTCCGGACTTAAGTCCTATTGAAAATGTTTGAGCTGCATTAAAGCAGAATATATATTTATACATATATAAAGACTTAATTCCAGAAAATGCAGATAAACTATGAGAAACTCCTAGGAAGTAATCGAAAATAATGGGAACTGGACATTGGATGCTTCAAGATTAAAGAAATGAATTTATGCAAATGTTATAATTAGATAAAAAAATAAAATAAAGTTATAGTGAGAACATTTTGTTATTACAGTATCACATGTGTATATGTATGATACGTTAGTAGCAAAGTGTTTTCCTTGCATTTACTATTGAAAACTATATATTTTATTTATATTCAAATTCACTTATTGCTAAATGTTACAATTAAAAAATTACGAAAATGAAAGAAACTTGTCTATCCACTACATTCCATATTGGCCGTATATATGCGAAATAAGTTATTCTAATAAATCAATAAGAACATTCAGAAACAGAAAATCTATTTTACCAAGGAATACATGAAAATATTATTTCAACGCCTGCTTGTTTATGTCTTGGTAACAAACACTAAATTATAAAAACAAGAAATCCTGTGTCGGATAAATACACAACGAATCATACATAACATCTGTTTACATTGATAAGCCATAGTCGTAGTAAAAGCTAATAGTCCATCCTAAATGCGCTCGCCACATACATTTTCGCGTAGGTCGTTAAATTTTTTTTGGCAGGAACTGTACATTTCCAAGCTACTAACAACACAGTAGTGAAGGGCGTCATCTCTTAATCCTTAAGTAGGCAGTTATTATTTCCAAATTACGATAATGTTTTACAAGATTTTTAACTTATTAAAATTTCCTGCAGTAAACAAATCAATATTTCGATCTATTAACAATCTCCGGATGGACGCAGCATAAGCGCATACAGTTATATGATGACTCACATATATATTGTTGTTGCACACATTGTATAAGAAGCATTTCATTGCACACTGCCTGCAACAGACCAATAACGAACAAGGCTTTGTTTATCTTTTATTCCAACGTCACTCCGAATGCCCCACCAGCCTTGGCTATTCACGCTAACACACTCGTGAGAATAAACAACACGCTGGGGAACTTTATTCTTGTTTAAATATAATATATGCATGCAACCATCTCTTATGCAAACATGTTTTACAGTATTTAAGCATCAGTTGAAGGTAGAACGTCTTTTTATCTTCTCGTCCTATAAGCATATATAATAAAATACGTCTTTATACGCAAACTTAAAATTCGTTTATTCTCCACAACTTTCGAATCCATTTCCGCGTAACATAAATGAGACATGCTGAATTGTAGCGAATTCCTTTTAAATTATTCACGAGTATCTTGTAGCGAAAATTTCCCGCTTAAAATTATTATTAATAATGATACTCTCGGTTTAGACGTGGTGATTTC